>CM042229.1:10942011-11244511 GCA_023566465.1 Cottus gobio | reverse complement strand
TGATCCGGCCTTCATTTAAGTACTCGCCTTCGAGATGTGAATTCTGTGTCGCAGCTATTTATTGCTTTCGCTCTGTACAGTGACACGACCCCGCTCGCTGATGGCGGACATCGGATTGTAATCTGATTGATGGGATCAATTAACTACATGATTTAACATCCATCGCGCTCGCAGAAATCTATTCAAGTAATTTGCTAGAGAAGTGTGAGAATGCAGCCTTGTAACCTTCATGTTAACATAACAGAAAACAAAAATATTATTGAAAAGCTGTAGATAATACCTGTACATTGAGTAGCAAAACCTGTAGTACAAACCTGCTCGACAGTAGTGACAAGTCTTTTGCATATTCTAGCTCCCAGAGGGCTGCAATGTGCTGTAGATCAGCCTTAATTACAAAAGGCACATGAGTGCACAGAGCAAACTGGTTATCCAGTACTGTATATAGACTATTTTGGATCACTATCACCTCAGTCCTGAAATAGTGGGATCATATATGTTGTGCCGGAACGCTTCAGGCTGACAAAATGATCATATCTCAAAATGCATGACCACAGACCACAACTGTACATGTGCATGCAGTTATGTTATTAATCCTGCAGTGATGCCAGTTGAAAGAAAAAAGCTGCATTCAACTGCTGTTTTCTGCTGCTGCTCAATCACAAATTAGGGATGCATTGAAACCGATTGAGGCGGATCTATTCAATTCTTTGTATAGATGGATGGATAGATGGATATCCATATCCATGGGGAAATTTGTTTGTAGCAGCAGCAAGCAAAGTTACAGAATATAACAATATTAAGCATGGAAATACTCAATATATACGATAAAATAGCAGAGCAGAACATATTACATTTAAAAAATGAAATAATAAAGAAAATGCAAAGTATATACAGTGTACAAAAAGTATATACAGTGACTTACTAAACGACAAAAGCGGTTTGTATACTATACACATTATATTCTGGAATTTTAATTACTTTTAATTTCAAATATTTTGTATGGTGTTTCTGGTGTATGATGTATTATGTTGACAAAAGTAGCAAGACAATTAAGTTAGGAAAGCAATGTTTCAATCAAGCCTGACCTTACCTTCACATAAAATAATGATCCCATTTACTTGCACATCTTCTTAATTAAACACTGGCATTGGATTGGTGGCCCGGGTATCGGTATCAGAACTGAAAAGTCATACTGGTGCATCCCTGTCACACATTTGAATAGTAAGAACATATTTATATAAACACCTTTGCTTGACAAGCCGCTTCTTTTAAATATCATGGTCCTTTCAAAAAGAGCTGTGTGGTATGTGTGACGTCGATACTTGACGGGGATAAAGAAGAGACGTGTCATCTCTAACTGAAAGAGTGGTTCAAGAGCACGGAGAACAAAAGGGAGATGGAGAAGTTTCCAGATTCTTTCCATGATGAGTCACATTAATAATGCTTTACAGGATGCGTTCACAAGCTTTCAGCCTTATTTTCTGTTTTTATTTTATTTTCCTCCCCCTCACTATGTAATAGTGTGCTGTCAAGTGTTTAATACATGTGTCCCTTTCATATACAGTACTGTGCAAAGGTTTTAGGCAGGTGTGAAAAAATGCTGTAAACTAAGAATGCTTTCAAAAATAGAAGTGCTAACAGTTTATTTTCATCAATTAACAAGATTTTTCTTTTGTTCGCTCACTTTGCATTTTGTTAATTGACGAAAATAAACTGTTAGCACTTCTATTTTTGAAAGCATTCTTTCTTCTTTTACAGCATTTTTTCACACCTGCCTAAAACTTTTGCACAGTACTGTATGTATACGCAAGTATGATGGAGTTGAAACGGTTTCCCCTTCATTAACTCTGCCCCGGCCAATTAAGACTTGAGCGTCATGCATTTTCTCAGATGAAAAGCCTTATGCTCTTTGCATTTGGATTCCAGGGAGATGTCTGGTTAAAAATCACCCAGCTCAGTGGCAACAGACACAGCCGAGGATTTTATTTTAGCTATAAAGATGGAGCTGATGAGTAACCAAAGCTTTCTGGCTGGAGTAGTCAGTGAAGTGTGAATCTCATTGGAGCTGTCAAGGAGAAGATGGATTCAGTGAGTTTCTCAACATTGTGCCCGGTTGTGCTTTTAGAGCAAAAGTCTTACTCATAGTAATATGCGAAGGTGCAAAATCCATAATAGTTCATTTCATCTGTGTTTGTTCTGTACAAATCTTACAAAAGAAAATCTGTGTCAGTCTAATTTAGCTTATTGATCTGTTTTATGAATATGTCTGAAATTTTTTCTTATCTGACTTAAATTAATTTGGCATTGAAACATCAAACTAATTTACATCTGACCAATCTTTCCAGTTCTTGCTTCTCAGGTCGGCCGGACGTCCTCTCCGCCTCGCAGTGGGACAAACCTTTAGGGTCGGTCTTAACGAACGTCTTATAGTTCATAAATCAGTTTGAGTGTCAAGAATGACCTTCAGCACAATACAGACATAATTGATCTCTCTCTCATGCTCTTAAATCTGTAGATATTTCACTGAGCACATGCAGTAGTCCCCCCATGGGATTTAGCTGAAGTTTTGAAACGTCTTACTCTGATAACATTGGACACTTTTGATTTTTCCAGAGGCATCGAGATCATAGAAAGTTCTGTTTTTCTGTTGTAGCTTCTAAAGCTGCTTGGCCGCCCGTCTGTATGCTGTAAAAATGATTCATCTGTCATGAGATCCTGCAATGCCGACCGTCGTCTCAAGTTGCACAAGTCACAAGTGTGGCTGTGAGTTACAACTCCATCTGTTTGGATGATGATAATAAAGAAGATAAAAAAAAAACTCCACATCAATAATAACTGATAAATGTTAATCGACTAGCAGTTAAATTATTCAAGAAGTTTGTCCGCAAAACAGCATTTCTATTTTCAACAGAAATACCTGTTTCTTCCCTTTTCCTGTGTTTTCCATATTAACGTTAAGTTGTCGTCGATGAAACTCAAGAATTTGCACATTTGACACTTAACAGAAGTTGGGACATTTAAATATTAATAATATAACAAATAAAAAATTGGGAATGCAAATGTGTATTTCTGTCAGAAGAGAAATATGAGAAGAATATGACATGACTGTCGCTGTGCTGTGGAATTGGACAATATATACTGAAACTGCAGGTAAACACAGGATATGTTTAAGAATCAGCTCTTTTGGCCAGCTATAAATACACATACAAGAGATGGCACTTTGAGATTGCATTAGCTGGGAAGCAGAGGGCAGTAGTTAAAGGCCCACACGTGTGGTTCTCTCTTCCATGCGGTAAATATATTTTGCGGGAATTTAGGGTAAAGGTGTTCAACCGAAGCGTTGAAAGATGAGACGGTGGAATCAAGTCACCGTGCATTATATTCATGTCATCATTCGTATGGATATGAGTCCACACTGAAGAAAGAAGCTGCACAGTTTATTAACAGAGCTAACTTGTCTCACCTCTTGCCTGCTCTCTGTAGTCAGAGGTAATGTTGGGCTCAATGATGCCTCTTTGACACCTGTGGAAAATCAAATTTCTGATACTCATTATTGAAATATTTTGGAGAGCTGTTTGCACCACTGTGTTCTTTATGGAGCCGAAACTTGATATTTACAGGTTGTGCCTATTAATTTTGCAAACGGCCTTCAAGCAGCAGATGATACATTCCTACTTAAGGAACCCAAACTGTATTTCTCACCTTAAAAGGACTTGTATTTTTCTTTATGTATTTGTGTTCAGCAGTAAATACAGACACAAACACATAATGTTGGCGAATACATTGTTCCCCTTTTCTGATTATAGTTTTTAGTATCAAGGCTTGAAAAAAGTGTATTATTTATTACATTTATTCTCTATAAATTGTCGATACTTGCAGTCGTTGTTGGCAGCTTTCACATGACTTTGCTGTTAATGAAATGGAAGTGTGTGACTTTGCTCGTGTTAGTAAGTCTGTGGCTGTGTTGTAGCTCAGTGCGTTGAAGGACCGTTAAGGAGGAGTGTGGAGAGACGAGATCTATTTAACTAAACCAACTGTTAAATGTGCTGCAAGTCTGATGGGGAGAGTATATCCACCTGAAACAAGTTGATTTTTGCAACTTGTAACTTTGGATTTTGTAAATTGTGCAAGATGCCGGAAAACGTTCTGTCTATGAGAGGAAAACTCAGTCAAGAAAACACTATTTATTAGTTTATATATTCAATCAAAACACGCTGACAGACGAGCAGTGAGTGACAACGAGGAGAGAGAGGCTGTGGATCCTTGAGACCGTCACTCACGCTGACAGTTTAATGAATACATAGGGAACACAACCTTTACTGAGTTTTTCTGTTGGAAGTTGTTAGTATAACATATGGTCAACATGGTGTGTGTCTGTCATCTGACAATTTTGAAAATGAGATTAGACAACTGTGTGTGTGTGTGTGTGTGTGTGTGTGTGTGTGTGTGTGTGTGTGTGTGTGTATGTGTGTATATATATATATATATATATATATATATATATATATATATATATATATATATATATATACATGTGTGTGTGTGTGTGTGTATATATATACGTGTGTGTGTGTGTGTATATATATATATATATATATATAATGTGTGTGTGTGTATATATATATATATATATGTATATATATATATATATATATGTGTGTGTGTATATATATATATATATATGTATATATATATATATATATATATGTATATATATATATGTGTATGTGTGTGTATATATATATATATATATATATATGTATATATATATATATATATGTGTATGTGTGTGTATATATATATATATATATATATATATATATATATATATATATATATATATGTATATATATATGTGTATGTGTGTGTATATATGTGTATGTGTGTGTATATATATATATATATATGTATATATATATATATGTGTGTGTGTATATATATGTATATATGTGTGTATATATGTATATATATATATATGTATGTATATATATATATTGCCCATAGGTGTGAGTGTGAATGGTTGTCTGTCTATATGTGAGCCCTGGATAGACTGGCGACTTGTCCAGGGTGTACCCTGCCTTCGCTCAATGACAGCTGGGATCGGCTCCAGCGACCCTAAAGAGGATAAGCGGTTCAGATAAGGGATGGATGGATATGTATGTATATGTGTGTGTGTATATATATATATATATATATATACCAAATGCTAAATGGACTGTACTTGTGTAGCGCTTTCACACTAAATGTCATCCTCCACCCATTCACACCCATTCATACACCGCATGCAGCCTGCGGGTGCGATTTGGGGTTAAGTGTCTCGCACAAGGACACATCAACATGAACTAGCGGAGCCGATCCACTGATTGTAAGACGACTCTACCACTGAGCCACATGTCTACATATTATATCTAAATATAATTTGTATCTGCAACCATAGAAGTAGTCCTGTCTCTTTGATGTTACACATGTAACACTGTTTACAATGCAGCAATCAGTTCATTCAGTGTAATGACCAGGTACCAGAACCGTGTGTATCCACAGTGAAGTCGGCTAAGTCTCTTGTTTGTTTTGACTCTGGAAGCCCTACAGAAGTAATTTCCTCTGTTGCTCTCCCTCAGGTTTCTTCCCCTTTCATTTCCCTGTGAAAGGGTTTTCACTACTATTTTTAGGGGGAGTTTTTCCTGATCCGATGTGAGGTCCCGGGACAGGGATGTCGTATGTGTACAGATTGTAAAGCCCTCAGAGCCAAATCTGTATTTGTGATTTTGGGCTATACAAAATAAATGTAATTTAATTGAATACAATGTAATGTTCAAGTTGGAGAATATCAAACCCTAAAGAATAATTTTACAATGTAAATTCATAACGTTGATAGTCTTTCCAAGAGTCACAAAATGCTCGAGGATCAAAGTAACAGAGCATCCGTGTGATACTTTGGAAACTCCAAAACAGCCACTGAGTGAACCAGTTTTGCTGTTTCCAAGGTCAGGAATGAACTTTCCACTTTAAATCCATCACTCGGTCTATATTCGTCACTTGATGACATGTGATGTCACTGCAGAGTTAATAGTATCTGCAGGAGTGCATTGTTGGCATCCTCCTTGCAGCACATGCATTTATCACTTCTCCTCGTTGTGTCATTGAACGCGTCGTAGCCTTAACTGTGGTCATTGAAGTGGACCATGCGTTTGTTCCTGAAGAGAGACATATCAGGCTTTAGGATGTAGCAGTGTCACTATGGCAACAACACTTTACGTCATCAACAAAGGGAACGTCTATGCTGTACAAATGGCCCCGGTGTGAATGAGTTGATGTTATGTGCATCAGTGGTGGATAAGAGAGAAAAACACGAATGCCCTGACTCACATATGTGCTGCGGAAAAAAAGTGCAGCGAGCGTTCTGACAAGAATAGAGTAATGCTCTACCTTTGTTTAAGGTAGTTCTGTTTTTTTTCAAAAGATGTACCTTAAAGCTACCCCAAACCATATGTTTACATTAACAATGGATGCATGACTATGCACTGTATCATGTGAAAGGAGCCACTGACAGTGACCGTGTCACCTGACTCTGCTGTTCCCCTTCAGCTTCGTCTTTTGGTTTCAAAGCCTGCAGCAACACCCGAACTTTGACAGAAGTAATTTTCCAACAGCAATTTGTGCATTAAGGAATAATGCACAATGTGATGCAGGTCACGTGGCTGCAGACTGCTATTGGAGAGAGTGTCTGTTCCACATCTTCTCCTGCATGAACCCCAGTGTGAATACAATGGACCGTCAGCACCATTAGCTTCAACAGCACCATTTAACTCATTTCTTGAAACAAAATGTCAGTGATTATAGGGACATTCAAAGTGCGCCGAGTGTATTTTAAGCTCAATAGACAGTTTGTTTCACTTCTAAGATCCTGCTGGTGAACGACTTGATAGAAAAAGACGTAGTCACTTTAAGAAGTAGTGACAAAGGAGCCAAATTGTCTTTGTTGTTCAGTACATGAACAAGGACGCCTGCAGACAAGAATTGTTATCGGAAATTGTAACTGTGCCCATTATAAGTACTTCTAATCAGGCAAGTGGATGCGTCTACAGATGTGCTGAGCATTAAGCAAGATTTTGCTCATATAATCTAGCCTTTTTACGGCTTTTTCAGTATTATTTCAGTTCCTATGGGGCCAAGTAATTAAATTCATGCAGAAGTAGAGGCAGCAGAAAAGCTCTGCGTCTGAAACACATGTGTTCAGTCGTGATGCACAACAGCCTGGTTGAGTGTTCGGTTTCCCTCATGACTCTGGTGCCTTTGTGTGTGTTTGTTTTCTGCAATGCCTGTGTTAATATCTAAAAAAAAAAAACACACTCGAACAAGGAAAATTATATCTAAAAGCTTGTTGCGAAAACCCTGTTCTGCCGTTACAGAATTGGATCTATGAATACATTATCTCTGCTTTGTTCCTTTTTATTCCCTCACTCCGATCTTCAACAAGCCTCTCCTTCTGTCTTTCTCCTTCTCCCTCACTCTACAGTCCAAACCATCATTTATCCTTAAGGGCAGCCTTTGATGGATAGAAGAGAGAGAAACTGAGGTGTGTGTGTGTGTGTGTGTGTGTGTGTGTGTGTGTGTGTGTGTGTCTTGCAGCATAAGATTAGATGGATGGAAACACATCTGGATTGATGAAGGCACACAGCTTTACATGGAAGGATGAACTATATTTCACACCATCATGTCATCTCACAATTTAGAAATTAGATTAGGTTGCTGTAGACGCACATTATTCCCTCAGCTTGGAAAGAGACTACAACTATGTGTAATTACAGTAGAAAGATTGATCAAATCTAAATATTAGTTTTGTCTGTAACCTTGTTAGTCCTGTAGATTCTAATGTCACATGACTACAATTGGTTCAGATATTAACCAGGTACCAGCATCCTGTTGGCACCATATGTCTCCACAGTGTGGTCGGCTTCACTTGTTCATTTGTTTTGACTCTGGGAGCTCTCCAGAATGTAATGTTTTTCCTCATCATGGCTATTGGCCTTCATTTAATGCTGTTATGTTAGTCAGGACTGGAGCCCATTAAGACTCTTACATCATCAAGTGAGCACTATTTTAACCTTTTTTTGCCAAGTAAGCTGGGGGGTCTTCTTCACGGACTTGTCAGGTTTTCCTTGCGTGCTGGATAGCTAACAAAAGTAGACCTCAGTGACAAGGGAAAACCCCTCAGTAACATAATCTCTCTTGAGACACGTCTACATTTATATCAGGTTAGTTAAAATAGCTTTCTTTTGTTTTTACAAGTTGGGAACCATTTAGTACTTAACCTTATGTCTGGTTCAGTTGGATGGAAACTTCATCTTGGTTTTTATTTCATCCTGTGTTTCCAGGCTGAATCCAAAGAGCCGTGGCAGCATACCAACAAGGTAAGAAAAAAAATACCCGTTCAATTGGAGAATATCACACTGGTCGCAGCTGATAATGATACTTTTCTATATATATATACATACTGTATATATAACCGCCTATGCTATAACAAATGCATGGCTTGTGTGTATGTCCTCCAGCGCAATGTCTCCCAGCCCCACCTCACCACGCTCTCCCTCCTGGCCGATGTTCTCAGCCCCATCAAGTCCTCAGCCGACATCCTCCGCCTCCAGTGACTCCTCCCCTGTCAGGTTGGTCCACCTCGGCTGCGTAATGATTTAATCACAGCCTGTCACTCATCACAGTGAAGCGTTTGAAAGACTGTCTTTGTACCGGGAAACTCTTTCTCAGCGGCAAAGGTGTGTGACAGAAAATGATCAATCTTCAATTATCAAGTGACTTACATTTTCATAAAAAAAAAAAAGATCTACACAGTTAATTGAGGTGAATTTGTGATGAAAACAGCATACAATTATTTATGTTTTTTAAACTGGCCGTGTTTGGCTACTAACACTGTGTCGATGCATAGTATAAAATAGTAGGACATTTGAATATTTTTTTTAATACTGTCCATTTTGCGTTTGTTTCCATAATTGCATAGCACATGCTTCATTTTGGCCAAATCAGTACACGCTGCTAGAATAGTATGTTGTTTCAAACTGAAAGCTGTCTGTTTTTTCCCCTGAATCCGCCTCACTCTCACTCTTTGATTGTCTCCAGTGTTGCAGGCAGGAAGGCTCGAGCGCTGTATGCCTGCAAGGCAGAGCATAACTCTGAGCTGTCCTTCATCGCTGGCACCATCTTCGAAAACGGTGAGTCAGGCTCCGGACTTGACTGCAGAAAGAAAAAAGGGTTTTACCCCACACAATTTAACTGGCATTTAATTTACTTTGACTACCATTTTTACAATGACATTAAAAGGTTCCTTTAAATAAGGAGAATTACAGATAAGGCACACTGGAGTTGCACAAAAAAGCTTTTTAGTTGACACCTTGCAATTAATTATTGGGAGACTGAATCTTTAGGGCGTGACATATTTTTGTTACTGTAAGTGTATTTGTATCCACCACCTGGCTTTAAATAAGCTTGGATGTGCACTTGCTATTAGTGCACACTGCTTCAGGGAATATTAGAGGCTGGTAAGCAGACTGGAGTGTAACGGATGCAGTTATGTGCAATGCATCGATTTTAAATGCATACATATATACATATGAAAGTAACTCTACATGCACACACACAAAGTACACAGGAAATTATTGAAAAATATAATTTCTACTTCCTTTCTTTTCTTCTTTCCCATCGGCACAGGCATGTCGATAGAGACAGTCTCAGGGTTCTCTCCAGTCTAATTTCAGCCTCTCCAACCTCAAGCCCAAAACTATAAATCACATTTATCTCCTCACATATTTATTTTGCTCCTAATAAAAACCAGATTTGCAGAAATCCAAGGATAAAAGCCCTTAGGTTGGACTTAACCAGGCAGAATAACAGGGGAACATACCTGTTTAAAGGGTAAATATCCAGGAAAACAGACACTCCCACTCAGGAATAGTAGGGGGTCATGTCTTTTGGTCATGCCAGTTGACAGACGGTCTCTCGGACCCCCAGAGCTTAAATAGAGTCGGCTACCTTGAGACTTTATTGTAGTGCAGACCGGTCATCGGAACCCTTTCAGTCAAAATGGGGCCGAGGAGACATGTAATCCCCACAGCGGTATCTCAACACCCCGGTCTGCTGGTCTCACGAGGACGGCTGTCCCCACAGATCTCAGAAGACCTTTTTAGCTGCCATAAGAATACTTTTTAAAATACAATTTATGTATCTGTTTATCCTAGCTTGTATACAGGCTATTTCCACAGTTTTGATTTACACTTTGATGCACAACATGATTTCAAAAGAAGCATTTTTTTGAATGTATTGTTCATACACTTGTTAAAATCAAGCAGATCCATGAAAATCCAAAACGGATTGAATAATCCTTGTGAACATTCGGTGTATTTCTTTGATGAGACTCTGTTGTGGAACAGAGACACTCTCCAAACTCAATATTTGTGAGTCAGATTCTCTGTGAGGACAAAATGTGGTGTGCACACAATTTATTTCTGCATCAATGTTCCTTTCGACTTCCTGTGTTTTAGGCATACAGTATCTTGCCAGAAGTCTCCTTGTTTAGTCGATCTTTAACCAGAACATTACAATATGCTGCACGCCACCTGAGAAACTCAATTGGCTCTAATATGTAATTATAGTTCATACATGTCAGGCTCTGCACTATTTGTCAAGACATGTATCCCCTCAAATCTAAATCAGGTTTGGGGTCAGATTTCTTTGTATAAGCTCAACTTCAGCGACAACTTGCTGATATTTTCAACTTGCACCTCCCATATGTTAACAGCCTCTCTTCCTGCTTCCCACTCTGTCGACAAACAGATATTCCCCTCAGAATGCGGTGGAGACCAAAACCAAAGCTAAAATTCAGGCACATATTTCACGCTCACTTATTACCAGCTATTGATGTTGCTGCCACAGCTCAACATGAGTGGATGTGAAACACTCAGATAATGAGGAACATGTGACCATGTTGACTGCCCTGTTTTCAGTTATTGCCATCTGTCTCCGAACCCTCATTCCTCCAACTTTTCTTTCTCACACTATCTGCGCGTGTGCTTGAGTACATGTGTTTGTCCCACATAGTTATGGCTACGTTCCTCATTCGTCTTGAGATGTTTAAACAAAATCAATGTTTCTCTCCAGTTCATTCCTCCAGGGAGCCTGGTTGGCTGGAAGGGACTCTTGACGGCCGAACAGGATTGATACCAGAGAACTATGTGGAGTTTTTATAGCTCAAGGCCCAAAAAAGACTGCACGATGCTGGGCTGGAGTTGACCAAACTGGACTACGGACTTGACTGCACAAAACTGAACCAACTATTAGGTCGTATATTATTAAGGACTGGGCCGTTGCCGATGAGGCCTCTCATGTCTCGACTAGACTGGAAAATGAAACTGGACCGAGCAGGACCTTATGGGATGGAGACGTGGCAGGACCGAAAGGAGAGACCCATGAATTGCACTGGAAGAAAAGAAGAGTCCCACTATGTTTTCCGGCTGTTATTAGGTTAGTGTGGAAGACCCCCCAAGTCCTGGTGAAAAGGATGTGGGGGGGAAATGTTAACCAATGATTGACCTTCTAATTTATCACCAGGCCTTGGCATGTAGTTCCATGTCGGCCATCATGTACATCACATGATGAAGAAAATCACATGTATAAATGAGTTGATGTTCCTGAGATGTAAGGCTTTTCAGCCCTTGATTTATTACTTCAAACTGCACTGCCATTGCCTCAGAATCTCCTCTTTGTATCAGCCAGAACTAGAAAAGCTTTGTTTGGAGATGATGACAGGGAACAGGTTAAAAAGCAAGTGGCCTTTAACTTTGGACTTGCTAGTTCACGTCCTCGCTGTGCGCTGGTTGAATGATTGCTATTACCATTAAGGGACAGGCGCTTTTGAAGCCGGTTTAAATTATTAGGTTTTGGTTGTACGGCTGTAAATGTGTTTGTGAGCGCTTGCTGTGGCGGTCCGGCGATTCCCCAAAGACAAGACTCGACCTGGCAAATGTTACAGAGCTGGAGTTCAGCAGCAGGAGCCCCGAGGCAGATCATCACAGGATGAGGTCGCCTCGAAAACATTTGGCCAATAGGTCATCGTTGGGTCTATCCTGAACCATTTGTGCCTCTCCCTTCAGATCCCTCACGGAAAATGTGAATCATTTCAAACAAGCTCCACAAGCAGATCAGTGGTTTGAAAGAGAGTAACCGGTGATTCCTGCTGGTTGGAACGAGGCCAGCTGTGAGGCCTCGCACTGCTCACCTAGCGTTGATGTGTTTTAATTGTTGAAAATAATTAGATCCAGTATCCAACATGGTGTTGAAAGTCATGTTTGCACCATTTCAGGATGTTGTATTCTTCACATCAGAGCACCCGTGAACCAAACTATCCATGTTTTTTAAACTTGGTTTCAGAAATACATGAGATTGATCATATTTTAACCAGCATACATATTCAATCAGTTGCTTCGCTCTAGATTATTTAATCTTCAACAGCATGGAGTGAGCCTAAAGAAAATAAAAATATAATAAATTTGCCATATACGTCCTGACCCAACACAAGGATCCAGACAATGCTAATGATGTAATTATCTGACATTGACATTTAGGAAGCTCATGTATAAGTAAATTAAATGCAGATGTGGTTTTCAGAGAAGCTCAGGCCTTTGAAGAAAAGAGAAACAATGTTTTTTTTCAGAATTGCTCGTATGTATATGCATGCTGGTCTGCTTTGGGGCTCCAATGCAAGTTCTCATTTAATTAATCGAAGCTGAACTTTTTCCTTAAACCACTTGGTGAACATCTGCATCAAAGCTTTTGCTTGTTATTTTATTCTGAGGACAGACTATTGAAAGACTGTTTTAGCAACAGGGAAATAAAATGGGAGGGTAAAACAAATCAAACTTAAATGTGAAATGAGACTACTTTGTTCATATCTGAACTTATTATTTATGAGAGTTTCTTAAAGACTCAATCTTGAACTGTATTCATTTTGAGGTGTTTATTGTCGTTGTAAATAGATACACAGCATTTGATAAGGTATAATGTTTTTTAATTATGAAATTTTATATTTTGTATTTTTAGCATACTAACTTAATTTCTTAATTTTGTCTTTGTTGCCCAGATTTTTGTACCATTTAAGTCTATCTACAGCCTTAAATTTGATTTCAGATGTTTTGGTGAATTGACAAGATTGTGCAGAATAAAGATTAATGTTCAACAGCTGCAGCTGGGTTTTTATTTCAAATGAAGTGCCTGAATATCTATACTTTGGCTGTACTCGCATATTGCAGGGTTTCCTTTGTATTGTAATGTGACTGCAGTGTTGAAAACGTCACACCTGCATCACAGTGACATTTTTTACCAAAATAAACAAAAAGTGTTTCTATGGATTTACAGCAGCTACAAAGTAAATGTCACGCCACTGACAAAAGGTAAATTGTCTTGATTATGCTGACATGGGCTTTTTTTTTTGCTTTTGAGGGCCTCAAAGAAGTGAACGCAACATATTTTTTCCATTTTACTTCTATAATAAACTGCCAAGAGCATTTTATACGTTTTTGAAATACACTATGGTTGCGGTCGAATAGTCAAAAAATGACCTCCTACCGTCCTAACCACTTTCGCTTGACCTCTGTGGAAAATGTCACACGGTCAAGGAATGATGGGAAGGAGAATTATTGAGGAGTCGGGAAACGATTTAGGCCCAATCCCAATCTGCACCCTCACAGACTGTGAGGCGCGCTGCTGCAAAGTCCGTGAGGGTTTAGTTCTGTCCATATGTGAAGTGTTGTGGGCTCTCCGGCAGACATGTTGAGCCCTTTATGAACCCTTGCTGTAAGTCAGCATTAGATGCAGACTTTGCCCAAGAGAATCACCCACAATTCATAGCAACGTGATGTTACCAGTTATCAGTGGAAGCATGGAGACGTAAAAAAAAAAGAAGCTAAACAAAGAGGACGGCACATGGATGTTCAGATTGGCAAATCTCATTTACACAACATCAAGGATTAAAGATGGAGCATAAAAACACATGAAATCAGAGGAATGCAAGCAGAGATTATATTGCACAGATTTATTTGTCAAACATTTAGTTTTGTTATTGAAGCTTATCCAGTTTGTTTTTTTAATAAAAGCTCTGATTCAGCATCTGTAATTGAAGTATAATAAAAGAATGAGGGCTGAGGCTGCGGTACAAGTCAAAAGAGAGCAGATCAAATAGCAGACGTCAGTTTTCATCAGCAGCAATGTGACGTTCGTAGTTTTCCAGCAGGTTTAACAGATTATTGAGTTCACAACATTTCCAAATTATGGTAACGGTTATTTACATGATCTGCGTTTGTCGGTCAAGATCGTTTGTTTTTGTCATTTAAATGTTGCCGCAGCAAAGAATTGTGGGGCAGAATGATCTACTTTCCTTGCGTAAAGGAAGGTCCAGTGTTTCCTAAGCTAAAGGAGCTAATAAAGGAAGCATTGAATCTCCTTTCCTTAGTGTTCAGAGAATTCAAACAGCTCCGATCGTGGCGGCCAATTAGATTCTTCCGGGTCATTTCAGTTAGTTATTCTAAGATGACAACTTTATTGTGACATTGTCATGGTGTACTAGACTATATATGACATCTTTTATAATTATAATATGTCTTGAAATTACTTTTTTATAACAAATATACTGATACTTTTGTGCACATGTTCTTTGTGCCATGCTGTTTTTATAAATTATATATTTTCCATTAGTTTTTTCTGCACTTGGTTTGCTATGACATTCTTGTGACATTTTTTTAAGACATACTATCCTATGAGTTTGAGATTCTTATGGAATTCTATGATTTGACATAATGACATACTATGGCATAATATCCAATGACTTTAATTACATTTTTATGATATATTATAATGCTCAGAATGTCAATAAGTATAACTATATAGATTTTCCATTTTTAACGTTTAGAACATATAATCCTCCACATTTCCATGTCATGTTTAACAACTGAAATCTGAGAGAAAAAATAAAACCACTGGAGGTGAGCAATGAAAAACGGGAAACTTTGTGTCACATGTTTGAACTAAAGATAAATCAGTTCTTCCGAATCTCCACTTTCAACCAGTGATGACAAAAACATCATCCAAGTTGTTACCAACACGATGTCAAATCCAATGTCCAAGAACAACACATAACTTAATTCAACATTTAATCAAATAGGTGAAAACATCGACACTGACTACAGAAGATGTGTAATACAGAAGTAAAACAAACTATTGTTTTTTTTTAACAAACATCTTTATATTTTTTGTTTGTTTTTACATTGGATTACAATTACATAACTGAAATACGAACAAAACAGACCAATGAAAGCCATAGCCATATGTACCAGTGAAACATGATCTGCCCTTAATCTTTAAAGATAATATTTGCATGTATTTTATACAAAATAGACTTTTTCAACCAGTATGAGGGTAGTGCAATCCCATCAGGCTCTGGTAGATTTACTTTCACACGGAGATTCAATCTTTTTTTTTTTTTGTTACGTTTTCTATTTTAAAGTGACCAGTAAATCCTCACAGCAATATACATGAGATCCAAAGCCTGGACATTTACAAAAGATACCGTTCAAAAAAAAAAAAAAAAAGATGAAGTACAAGAAGTTGGATAATAAGTGCTACTTAAAATGTAACTGCTTGAATACTTATTTTCGTTTGTTAAATCTTTTTTTCTTCTCTTCTGCTTTGGTCACTCTTATATACCTCACCAACCTCCTCCAGTCTGTCTGACCTTCCATCCCTCCCGCTCCTTCGTTTCCTTATAACTTTACAACACAGTGAGCATTCATATTGACATTCCCATTGACTCGTAGAATTTACATTTACTTCACAAGACAAACATGTTTAACACTTCCTAATGTATTCAACATGTCTACCTTTATCAAACACAAACCAACAGGGAAAAAATATTTACTTTCTTGACTCAATGTACAAAAAGGATTGGGTACAATTATTAATATCAAAGTGGATCAAGCTGATTTATTCAAAATCGCAGAGAAAAAAAAGTTTTTTTCTTCTTTTTTTTCTTCTTTTTTTAATACAATAGATCAATCTCCAAAAGCATTAATATATGTTAAGGGTTCATCTATTTCCTGATCTGAAGTGTATTTATATGGCTCTCTGTCTCCCTTTCGAAAGGCCTTTACATGTCGTTGAAAGGTAAAAGAGAGAAAAGTATTGAGATTACGTCCATGTAAAAATATTTTTTAATAATAGACACTGTTTACATTGCACTGGATATGTCGGCGCTGCTATATACACCTATGGCCCTTTAGAATGAGCATGGATATGGTTACATCTAAACGTTAAAGCTGGTTTTCTGAGGCACCACCACCTGGAAACAACTGTAATACTGTATGCAAAAAGTCACCCAAACAAATAAGACAATCAAATCTTCCCCAAAAGAATCGACATGGACGTGAGGGGCATCAAGCCTATGTTCTTCACAGTGCACGGCCACGAGGCCGAGGCAGCCCGTGAAGCTGAGAGCCGTACATCGGACAACGCGGCTGCGAGTGGCCATCCTGTGACAGAATGGTTGATAAAATAAAACATTATTAATCTGATTGACTAGTGGCTTGTATGCGTCCAAAGACCGCGGCGCTGTGAGCTGCAACACAAATGACCAGTCTCCATGGCAACCTACTACCTGGCCTTTTAACCGCCATTCAGAGTTTTGGAGCGTGGAGGAGTACCATTCAGAGTAAACAGCTCTGAAAAGCTGCATGGTCAATATTTTAAGCAGTTGCACAGAGAGAGAAAATAGAACTACGATGGATGGATGGATGGATGGATGGGGTGAGAGAGAGGGAGGGGAGTGAGGGGGGGTATTGTGTTTGCGCTTCCAGCTGAAGCTAATGTACAACTGCACTGTTAATGTATTTTTGCTTTGGTCATTACATAAGCTGGTACAAACATGTTTTACATTATAAATGTACCAAACGCTGACCTCCACCTGTTTGACAGCAGTAGATATATTACTGCTTACTTTGCAATTTCAAAAATACAATATGTTGTGCTTCTGCCTCTTGATAACAATGCGTACTTTTAAGCTGGTGTAGGTGTGACAGAGCACCCTCAAGCAGAATTACAAAAACCAGGTAACGACTGAATAATCACTCTTTCACATCTCCAGGAAAAGACATATACAAACTTGACTTAACATTTGGCACTAGAGGAGCACATCAAAGTGATGTTGTCACTCAGCCTGAGCTTTGATTCACAAATTATTTGGACCAAACTGCATCTTCTTCCAAAAATATTTCAACTTTAGAGGTGACATCTTGTGCAAAGGTTCCATAGAATATGGGCGTCTCTATTTTTATATCTCATATACAAAACAAATATATATATATATATATATATATAAGTATATTCTCAGCCATGTTTAGCTCAACAACTTAATAAAACATTTCTTGTTTGTTCAAACAATTTGAGATAATATATATATATATATATATAATTTAAAATGGTATTTTGAGTGAAACAATGTTTTTGTCACAAGTGATATTATTTTAAATAGTTTACCTATGAAGAGTATTAATGATGTCTGGGAAAAAAATAAGTTAGTCAGTTAATACACTTTTTAGAGGGTTCAGAATTGTCTAGCAAATAACCACCAGTAAGGTTACAACATAGCATGAAATAATTTGTATTTCTATTTGACTTTATTGGAATTTCTTGAGCCCTGGATAGACTGGACCCTAAAGAGGATAAGCGGTTCGGATAATGGATGGATGGATGGATGGATGGAATTTCTTGTTCCATTTACTATCACACAGAAGCCTCTGGAGTTTTTTTTTTTTTAAAGGGAATTTAGTCCTTCAAACCCGACCTGTGTGATTGCATCTGAATAAATTGCAAATATTTTGAAACAAATTAAGTCATTAATTATTCCAAGATCTAAATCATAATGTTTAAGTCTGGCAGGCTGCCTCTAAATATTACAAAACCTCAAATATGCCTTGTATAATTCCAGTGGCGTTCCATTTAGCGCCAGTGTGGTTGCAGCTTGTCACAACCTTGGTAAATATTTGGATGTGTATTCAACATTACATGTGTTGATATAATCTGGGTACTGTAACTTTGTGTTTGTGCTAATTGGAAAAAGAGACACACAAGAAATGTGTTTTGGAACTAAAACATTTAAATTGTTATACTCTCTCTGTCTTTTTCTGTGATTCTCAAACTGATGATCTAAAAAAAAATGAAGATCTTAATATTTCATACTACTCTACGCATGTTTAAGCTGTACCATAGGCGGCCTTCCTTACATACATGTCTGGTGAACAGAACAGACAGAGCTGCCCAGAATAAGAACACCAAAAAACAACTGCTTGGAAAGAAAAAAGAAAACATTTGTTTTTGTCAAGGTTAGATTAATTGCAAAAAAAAAAAAAGGTTTAGAGAGGATGGCTATGAAGAGCTTTAGAAGCTAAAAGGCACTGTTTTTCCCTTGTCATAATCCCTGTGTAAACATTGTATTGAGTGAATGTGTCTGTGAATACTTTGAATGTTTCTGTGTGTGAGCTTGTCTGTGTGGTCAGAAATGCGTGTCTGCATAAAATAAATGAATATTCCCCAACAGCTGTTGTTTTTCTTCCATTGGTCATATATATAAATCTGATTCACATCATTTCAGAAATGATAACTGATTCACAGCCGAAAACAGTTTGTCCTCATTGTCCTTGGGTCCAGAAGAAGAAGAAAAAAGATTTTCTTATGTCAGAGTATGTTTAACAATTTTTCTGTGTTTTTGTTTATCTCCTTCATTGCCAACCCTCCTCAGGAAAACCACAATAAAGCGAAAACTCACTACATTCTCTGCACAGTTGAGATGGAACGGGCAAACAAGCTGGGCAGGTGAGCAGAGGAGCAGCAGGCTAGAGCTTGGAGGGAGTTTCAATAGGCTACTAATCCACCGAGTTGGACAGTATATTAGGTGTCATGATGGGGGGGGAGGGGGTTCTAGAATTTCAGTAAAACAGCAATAAAACGCTGGAGGCAGGCGGCCACCAAAAGAAACAGCGTCAGAAACCTGAGGACAGACCCTGGACGGAGGAGGAAAGGGTGAGGGGGTCGGAAAGTGTAATTTAAAAAAAAATAGATCCCGCAAAATGCATCCTGTCCACAAGACATTCAGAGCCAACATACTTCCCCTGGAGGACAATTTCTTCTTCGTTAGTTAAGAAAAAGGGCAACAGGCCGGTGTTTGGATGCCCTACCCTAGTTTGGGCCAACCTGGTACCAGATTGGGAGGCATGAAGAGGTATTGTGCTCCGAGTTTAGTCTGAATGGCTGAGGCCTGGGGAGGGAGGTGTGGCTGATTCCTAAAGGGGGCCTGGGGAAACGAAGCAATTGAATCCTAGTGATGGGGAGGCAGGTCAGGCAAAGGCTTAGGGCTTGGCGCAAAAGCTTGGGGCCCCGGAGAGGTACATGGGCAGGGCAGGATTTAAGGCATCGCTTCACAGTTTAAGGCAGTCATTTCTGATGAAACAGCAGAGGCTTGACGCTCCCGTCTTTGAATTTTGGTATCTGGTTGGTTATGATCTCTGCCAGCATCTCTGGGAATTCCACACTGAGGGTTTTATTCACAAAGGTGTAGAAACAGATCTGGAGGAGACCCTCGACCATCTGGAGGAGACATGGAGGGAAGCAGAGACGTATATATTAGTGAGACAAAAAAAAAACATGATTCACCTTAAATTAGCCTGGGGATATATACAGTAGGTCTTCACTATTGCTATATAAAGGCTGTACAAACGATTGGTAGAGAACGCTTGGAACACATTTGCCTGGAACATACAGGGACGCACTCGTTGGGATCTATCAGTGTATTCTTCAGGGTTTTACACTAATTAGCAAGGAACTCCGCTGAACCCGAACTCATTGATGCACTTGAACCGCAAAATACGAAAGCAAAAGCCTGGCTGATATGAAAAAGAAGATGCAAAAATTAACTATTGTACTGGTAAAATGCTATATACACATTTGCTTTCAGATTCCTAACATGAGGCAAATCCTATATAGAAATAAGACGAGGAAAAGCATCAAGCATGCAGTATATATATCTATATCTGTATGTGTGTGTGGCTTTGTTCCTCTAACCTCCTGCATGGAGTCCAGTAGCTTAGTTAGCTGGTAGAAGCGCTGCCAGTTCTGACTAGCGTTCTCCTCTCTCTTGACAATGGCTTTTCCCAGTTCCTTGATGTACGTCATCCTGATCTCGTCAAACACCGCCTGGCTTTTCAGGCCGTCTTTTGGTACTGTGCATGCACACGTAGAAAAAAACACACACACACACACACACACACACAAACAAACAAACAAACAGACCAAAAGAGACATAAAAGTTAGCTGGCAATGGCAGGAGTGTGACTCAAAATAAAATGAGTGAAACCCCAACAAGGACCCTCAAGAGGCACTGGTTAAACACACATATGTGAGCACACAGCTCCTAACCAGAATGCTGTGGGCAGTGAACTAAAAGGTTACACCAAGAGCTACTGTGTAGTACCAACTGTGTAGTGTGTAGTGGGCTGGATGAGAATCTAAGAGTAGCTGTAAATGTTAGGACATACACCTAAAACAAAAAAAATCACAAACTCTGCAAGTACAATGTATCTGAAAGAACTGAAGTGAATATTTGGACTGTGCTGGTCACTGCTAGAAGAGCTGAAAAACCACAAACGGCTGAAAAATATAAACATGCAGATGTCATAGTGACCATGTCAACACATCACAGACTCTTTGTCAGTCTGGTGCCTGGCACACACACACACACACACATATATATATATATATATATATATATATATATATATATATATATATATATATAATTTAGCACAGCCACAGCAATTGGCATAAAGATATTTGCAATGCCCAGAGCCACAGCAACTGGCATAAAGATTATGCAATGCTGCAGAGGGCTGAGATACTGTCTGATTTACATAATCAGATAAATGAGAGATACCACAGTGCAAGTGCTCTCTGGCTTCGTCATTATGCATGTGCAGGTTTGGCCAAGAGAGCAAGAGTAAAAGTAGATTGCTTTCCAGCACTCTATTCTGGATTATTCTGGATACAATAATACCTAAATGTGATATTTTTATTTAATGGTATTCGGATAAAAGAGCTACTATGACCCATTTGTGTTTTTTTTATTTATTATTCTTTTAATTCTGTGGTGCAGATGTCAACTGTGCAGAAAGTGAAGTATGCCTTCTGAACCTAACAGGCATGTTTAAGAGTATAAAAAAATAAAATCGTCACATGTTCATTTAGTGTATGAGCAATGATTAGAATAGCTCACACCAGCTGTCCCGACGTGATAGTATTTCCGTTCCTGAGGGGAACAAATGGAAATAGCTCTCAGGTACGAAAATGCAAGCTCTGTATGGAAATGTCATTTCCCCTGCATAACGAGCATGTTGCCTCTTAAGTGCATCTTTTCCCCTGCCATGCAGTGAGAGTGAGGAGGAAAGAAAAACACTCCAGCAAAGACTTTTTTTTATATAATTGGGAAAAAGGTTTGTAATATCTTCATCATGCTGTGTGCAGCTTTTCTGGAGATTTTAAGGGCGGTATTTACAAAGCTGAACTGCCCATTGATTTTAAAACTATTAGTTGACCTCTTCAGAAAGTAAGAAAAGAAAAGGCTGCTTAACATTTGACCTCTTTTTTTGTAGCAAACCAAACAGCAAGTTGTATTTTATCTACTGCCATAAAACAGAAAGATGCATTCATTTAACTCTTAGTCTCTTACTGTGGTTACAAAACAAGGCAGCTCACTGTTAATGGGGATACAAAATGTCTACAGGGAAGTACCTGTTGGACACTTGAAGATCTTTTCAACTACAGAAGATGAACAGATTGTACTTTCACAGAAAAACTGTTTTCAGGAAAGCTTAGGAAACTGAGGGGAGTGATAAGGTTCTAACGAAAAGCCCCTGAAGAATTTTTTTTCAATTCCGGGCTCTGCATGTGTAGATCAAAATATTCAGATTATTCAAGAAGAGACATGCTATTGTTTGCTTTGACATTTACTTGACTAAAGAACTGAACTATTTAATAATATATTTGATCAATGAGGCACAGAGCATCAGCACTCAGTAATTCATCCATTCACAGCCTCCTGCCTGCAGCAGCCACTAGCCATACAGAACATGTCTGCAGCCAGCACACATATTCACTCATCCATCCTCATCATTAGCACTCAGTAATTCATCCATTCACAGCCTCCTGCCTGCAGCAGCCACTAGCCATACAGAACATGTCTGCAGCCAGCACACATATTCACTCATCCATCCTCATCATTACTGCTGAACCTTTGCATTTACTATGCGGTTACCTGTGAGGTAACCCTGCTGTGTCAAAGTGAGCCTATACCTGACATTACCATGAAAAGGCTGCAGCAGTGTTACATATTTGATACAACGGGAGAAAAAAAAATGTATTCCAGAAGAATTCCAAGTTTGTGTTTCGTTACCTGTGCTGAGCAGCAACAGGACCTTCATGCACAGGTACTCGTCATAGGACACCTGCAGTCTAACGAACTCATTACAGATTGTAAGCATCTGCTCACACTGGTCGGTCATGAAGGGCAGCTTCATGCGCTCTCTGAAAGGAGAGAGCCAGAAAGAAAGGGGCAAGGGAGACAGATAGAGGTGCGGGGGAAGTGGAGAGCAGGTGTATTCAGAGGGGGAGTGAACAGAAAGAAAACAAAGACACATAGATTAGACTTTACAGCTCTTTCATTTCAAGTCTACAAAAACGAGCCCAGCAGGGAAGCACTACGGCCGGGAAGGATAAGACTTCCCGATGGATTTTCACACCTCACTTCCGATCCTCTAAAATAAATCAATACAGCGCATTCGCCTGATAAATAGCCTTGGGTTTAGAGTCCTCTATTCATTCTGACCAACTGCAGTGTTACTGGTGACGACCTCTTGACCTTCCTCATCTATTTTCATCCTCCTCTGATTTAAAGTGTCCTTTGGGAGTGATTCAAATTAAAATGCAACCTCACAAAATACTTTTCATTTCCCACTAACATATGCATTAATTGGGTCAACATTTAAATTAAAATGCAACAATGCAATTTGCATTTCCACTTATATCATGGTAATTATCCGACAATATTAAAGTCGATAGACAATTTGACATATTGAAATGAAAGATTAAAATTTGAAAATGCAATATAAATATTATAACTGTAAATGAGCCATTTAAAATGTATGATTTAAATCTCAATTTGAATTTCAATGGAAAAAAAATCTATTTTAATTTGAAGGTACCTTCATGCACGTTCTCTGACATTTTGAAAATGTAAAAGCAAAAAGCCATTTGACATTTCATTTTCAATGGTTAACCCTGCTTTACAATATTCAAATGCAAATTGAAATGCGAACATAAAAAAGCAGTGCGCCAAATTGCAATCACATTTCAACGCTGTCGTGCCCTTTCTCTGAGCACATTTTGGTGTATTTTCATTTTTAAGTTCCAGCAACCTGTCAGTCATTCTCGGACGGCAATACTACATTGGCTAACCAGCGTTCCTTCATGCAACACAACACAGAACCTCGTCTAGATCGAGGTCAGCGACAGCAGAGTATTCGGCAACGCTTTAGTATTTGCTCTGCTCTGTCATGAGAGTTTACGGGGTTAATCATTATTTAACTGTTTAGCTAAACTGCAATCACTTGCACCAGCTTTGCAGCTGCCATTTCTCCCCGGGCAGATAAACAATGCTACTTCCGGTCGGTGGACAGAATTTAGGACATAGGACATAAGACATACGGCATACAACAGGTTGCTAGAACTTGAAAGTGCAAATGCACGGTGTTAAAGCATTGAAATGTAATTGCAATCGAGCTCAATACTTTTCAGTTTTCACAGTGATGCCGGTACTGTATCACATCTGTATAACACCCTCTGCTCGATGGAAGCTGTAGTTGTCGAATTCCAACAAAATAATAATTCTATATTGGTTACATTAGATCATTTCGTCAATTTAACCATCCCACATTGTAAATAGTCATGTATCTCTTAATATACAACGATCAGCAAAAGTCTGACCTTCAAAAGCTAGAAGCAACGGGAGATGAGCGTCTGCTTTATGCTGTTTCCTCAAGGGACTACAGAGGCTGTGGTGAGCACAGAGATTTCAAAGCACAATCAATTTCTGCAGCCAGTGATTCTTTAAGTAATGCGGCTTTGTATTTAACACACTGCAATTATACCCGAGCTGTCTCTCTGTGGCTTCAAGGTAGCACAAAAGGTTATTTACTCTTTGGTTCAGATGTAATTGATGTATTATCTTCTGGCTGTTTGAGGAATGCACTTTTTAGTGTGCAATACAAAACTTGAGTTTTTTTTCATACACATATATAAATCACTACTAATCATTATATAGTTATTATTATTATAATAATATCACAACATGTAGTTTCCTTTGCTTTTGGGATTGAGTACCTGTGTGCCGCTGGTACACTTACAGCTGGATTGTATATTGATAATACCAAAAACTGTAAAATGAGAATTGAATTATCTGGGGGTTTGGTGGACTCTGTAACTCTTACAGTTTGCTGAACCTAGACTCACCTAACCTCACAAACCGAACCTGGATGAAAGGAAGAGTTTATTAGTTTTTGTAATACAATATTGTTGGATTTATTTTGACTAGATTAGATTCGACTAGTTTAGCAATAAGACTGGAAGCAGGGGAAAAAAACTGCTAGCCGGCTTTGTCTAAGGTCAACCAAATAATGAGATACAATGTGTTAATCAGTGGCCTTTGAAGGTGCTTGTAGCTATATTTTAAAACTATAATCAGAGCCAGTCTACATTTTCCCCTCTGATTCCAGTTTATATGCTAAGCTAGCTAAATAAGCCTTCAGATCCCTTGTACAGTCTGTCTCATAGTTCCACTATTGGAGCTGTGCTTCCTATAATATCCATAATGTCCACGGCTGCTCCTTTCCAAGTGCCGAATTGCTAATATACTGTAGGTGCTGCGCCTAGAGCCAATGACCCGGCTTCTATTCATGGCGAGCTGAATCATGAACCGATAGATGGGCGAGTGAGCGAGCCGAGCGATGAAGTCAGATTGACACCCTGAAATGAGCAAAACTGTCGGACAAAATATCAACAGCTGGCCGCAGTACGCACTTGTTGATGACGAGATCAGGGGCGAAGCAGAGCATGCTTCCGTTACACTGCTCATAAGACCTCCAACCGAGGCTGAAGGACATGAGGAACAGCCAGGAGCACTGCAGTAATGTCATCTGGTCATCCAGGTGCAGGTTGCGGAAACCTAGGAAAGTCAGATAAAGTGGCTTAGAATGATACAACAATACAGTACAATGACACCACATTGTTGGTCAACAGTAATTATTATGCTGCTTATTTGTGTTAAAAACGTGTTTTTTTCAGGTTCGAAAAAAATGATTTTCTGTATTTGGGCGACGGTGTATGTTGCTGCCAATTACATTATTCATCTGTTCTGTCTGTGTTATTAAAAAACATAAATGTATTGATTTCAAATACATACAGAAACATTGAAGAAAAGAAAAAGTAATCGCTCAATTCCTCATTAAAACACAATTACGAAGCCAGCTCTCAAAGCCAGGCAGGAGGATCGAGTTAAACCGACGTCCCGATGCACACACTGGTGATGAGGGACAAATCTGGATCAAATCTTTCAGTCACACACAGAGAGAGATCACAGCGGAAAGAAGAAAAAACGAGACATCTGATCTTAAATAATTGGTGTGACCAATAGCAACAATTGCAGTGAAGAGAGAAAGTCTTCAAGCAAATACTTGGAGCGATCATCAAGTCATGATCAGAAACTAGCAGCATGGGGGGTGGAACTTCGCAGCATTCAAAAATAAAAATAAATATACATACTGTGTGTGTGTGTGTGTGTGTGTGTGTGTGTGTGTGTGTGTGTGTGTGTGTGTAACACTACTAATCTTAAGTAAGTTAACATGATACAATAAATGTAGTAATCCGATTTGCTTTGAAATTAAAAGGGATTCAGCCATTACAGATAATTCTTAGATGGTTGCTGATAATCTGTTGTTCTTTGGCTCCACTGCCACGAGGAATCATGTGGAAAAAACCCAATGTCCTTTTATCTTAAAGCTACTGGAAGGAACTTTCATTGTATGTGGATTTAGAGGTCCCTGTGGAACAAAGTGGTAGTGTTTCTGAGTCCCTTTAGAAAGTACTACATTTACCTGATAGAGAAATGTTACTGGTTACATCGACTTGACTCACACGTGATACAAATTTAAGTATGAAACATTATTATTACCTATTCAGCATCATATTATCCACATTGTACAGACTGGTAAATTGAAGTGCATTGTGCTGAAATGTCTCTTTCCCCTCTTCACCGCAAAGAACATTTTTAAAGCAGGATTTTTACTGTATAGTTCTATCAACAATTGATAGTGTTACTTCTGGAAAAGGGTTTTGAGTAAGCCTATACCAACGTTCCCAGTTAGAGAAAGTGAAAAGAATGGTGTGTGAGTTAGAGGGTGAAAGGACAAAGAGGGCGCTTTCCTTCTGATGGTCAGAAACATCAGTGAAATAGACATAGTTTACGGTATTTCACAAGTTAACTTGCAGCTACTGGTGTTCTTGAGTTTAATTGAGCAATGATAACAATGACAAGGAAATGTTTGATTATCTGGAAGGCAAAAGTGAAAGCTATGCCCATTGTGCACTAAATGCACTCGTAATCAAAAGGCAAACTTTCCATTTGATCTAAAAGTGATGCAATTCCCTCTACCAGCAGCATGTATTAAAAGTAACAAATGACTTCATTTTCCCATCAGTGACTTGGCCCACTTCACCACACATTACTCTCAATAACTATCTGGAAATACTCCCAGTGACACACTTTGCCCGAGCAGTGGTATCCATCTGAATCAAAGCCAAAGCGACGCATGTTGAGGAGCGTTTCATTACCTGGCAGTGACTTGGCCCACTTGACTGCAGAGATGACCTGCTGCCCGCCCAGCCTGTTGAGAGTGGTCATGAGCCGCGAGGAGGTGTCGGGCAGAGTGCTGTCATAGCCCGAGTAGATGACCTCTGGCTCGATGGCCTTGAGCACGGACAACATAGTGGGCACGAGTTGGGGCATGGCCCTGGGGATGACTGGAACAGGCATGGTGTGAATTTTTATCTTGGTCAGCTTCTTGTTTTTCCTCGCTGGGGGGGACACAGAAGAGGAGGAGACAAAAAAGGGAAGGAGAGATGAAAAAGGGAACTGGTGAGATGGTGAGTCATTATAATACATTACAGGCCTGTATGATTTCAGATTTTACAACCAACAGCATCTAAACAACATCAGTGAAAGTAGACAAAAGACAGAAGCACAGGTGTGACCATTAAAACTTTCCTTTGATCAGTCTCCAGACTTGTGCTGTGGCGTAAATGTGTTGCTGTATTATACCACACAACATGTAGATTAGGGGGCTACTTGTTTTTTCCTCTGAAATCTAAATTGACAAAAAGAAAGTGCCCCAGAGCTACTTGTGTTTTATATTATTAGAACAGTCTACATTGTGGACTACCTGTGCATCATTTTAACATTTTCTCCCACTAAATGTGCAAAACACGCCAGGGGTTGAGAGGGTACCATGAAAAAACATGTTTTTTTTATTTCTAGTTTCTACCTCCGTTTAATTTCCTCTCCTGGCGTTTCTATGGCAACTGTTCCGTGTTCTCCCCACGGAAAGGGCAACCCAGTGTACAAAGCATAAGGATATTACTCGGTATTCCACATTTGTTTGTTTATTTATTTCAAATGAGAGTGACCAGGTAATAAACCTGAAATAATAAGAAAAGCAACATTTCAATTTTCATATGCATACTACAAACAGCACAACTCCCCAGTTCTTTATCTCAATAGCCCAATAAAAATAATAAGCAACAATACATAACATTAATCAAATACAAAAATACTATTATTAATATACCATAATAATAATAACAATTTTCATGTACACGCTTCACACTTTAAACATTATGCACCATTCAAGTCCTACCAAAGCCTAGTCAAGATGCATGCAGTGTTTTCTGCTAGCAGCTGGAACCTACATCTCCCAAAATGCTCCGCGGTAAACCAGGAAGTGCAACGTTACATTAAATACCGGTCCGCGCTTCATACTTCATCAAACATTTGAAATGCTAAAGTACGTAAACACGAATGGACACGTATGGTGCAGCAATGTTATAGGTCTAAATGTCAGCTTCATGTCCCATAGCCTCGCCACCTCGTCAACTTATAACTTTAGAATATAGCGTTATCTTTATCAGTTAACTAAACTGCTTAGACCTACTGGAGCCTAGCGTTATCTTTAACGTGCAACGGACGTAAACACAGTACAACAACCTAGCATGGCGACAGCAGACAACATGAAGCGTACATTATAAAAGCAGACAAGAACCATCTGAATTTTAGAGAGCTTACCAAGTGGCTGCACACCGGATTGAAAGTCCTTACAACTAAATGAATCTCGCGCTTCCTTTTCACGTAGTAAACAGCCGGTCGCCTGTACCCGCAGCACACTCCCCTTAAAGGGGCACTACACTATTGCGCAGCTAAACCGCAAAGGTTTCATTTGTAGCTCTGGTTTTAAGGTATACATTTGATTAAACATGTAAATAAGGATAACAAAACTTTACAAATGACAGAACTTTACAGAAAACACAACAGCAACTAAGAGCCTTTTCTGGTGGGAGTCTGTCTGCTGATGCGTTGACGTCCATCACATCCCTCTCTCTGTCTCCCTGTCTCTCCCTATATGGAGCTACTTTCACCTCCGTCTGACAATCAATGCACTGTTTACAGGTAATCTCACTCATCACAGACAGCAAATGCATGCCCCAAGGAAGCATCAGCAGAAATCACCCAAAACCCAAGCAAGTTGTTATGCTTCACCTGTTGCTTTTCATGCATCTTCTTAAATATTGACTCGCTTATTATTATAGCACTTTGAATTATTCAAATAGCCCTTGTGGTTGAGGAGAACACTCAGGTTTAGTATGGTAAAAAAAAAGGTTAATTAATTGTTGCTCTGTGTCCTGAACATCACCGATGATCCAAGGCTATGGCCTGAGGATGAGGATGAGGATGATGCATTGTTCAATGTGTGTGAAGAGGCGGTGCTCTCATACTGCATACCAGCACACATTCACAGACAATGGCGCACACACACACATACACACATTGTGTGTGACTAACACCGGTTGATCCACACTGCAGCCATTCCAACTTATATTTGGAGAAAAATGTTGATACCATGAACATGAGATTCGAGACTTCAGGGATTTTCGAGGTCCTCTGAAGAAAATTGTCAATTTCAGAATGTTTGCTGTGGCACTGTGGAATATATGTGCTCACATTCAAGGCTTTCCTTGAGAAGAAATCATTTCCACAGAGCTGCTGCAGCAGTATTGGCCATTTCTTCACTTTTAATATATTTTATTTTTACTTCACAGACGTCCAAACCCTCCAAATCAAAGCTCTGCCTTTTAACTAAATATGAAAATCACAGGTCTAATTATTCCAACAAAAGAGGAGAGAGAAACAGTAAAACGTTAAAAACTAAGATAAAAAGAGATCTTTTAAGATAATAAAATTATGTTATAATAATTAAAATTAAAAGAATAAAATATTTGTTTCAGTGATGTATGCAAGTGCATTTTGTTGTACTTTACACTTGTTGAGCTACAAACATGATTCTAAACAATTTCCCTAGACAACCATTTAGGAGGTGTGGTGATATGACACATTCACACTAATGTGATTTGCCCATTTTCCATTAACTTGGGCGATGGTGGTTTAAGTAGAAACCATACTGGAGGCCCGAGTGGAAAGAGTGGGTGGATGTGTCACAGGGACAATTAATCAATTTATGTGGAATTTCAATAAGCTACTAATTAAAGACACAGGACAAATGTAAAAAAAAGTTCTAATCCTGGGCCTTAACCATGCATTCTCTCTACTGCCCATCAGGGGGCGACTCCCTAGGTTGCAAAAATAAGTACATTGTATAGAACTCTATTTTAAAATGACCATACTTCTCAAAAAAACTGCAGTCCACAAACCAATGGGTGGTGTCACGATGACGACGTCAACCTCTTATACAGTTTATGACCGTGTTGTACATTCAGTATACCTGAAAAGCTTGCATAGCATAGAAGTGCTAATGTACTTTGCCACTGTTCAGGGTCAATGGTTTATTATCCATTATCTTTGGTATCTACCAAAGGCACGCACAAAAGTTAATAAAAGTAAAAAATCTAAAATGCATGAATACTTTTGATGACTGCACTTTGCGGGTGCATACATGCATTTATCATATCAGATTGAAACTTTGATGAGGGTCTAATTATTAATTTCTCAGGAGGGTGTGGGTGGAGACTAACTAAACTCCATATTGCCCTGAATTATCTAAGCCACGCCCCCTTTTGAGCAATCCAATGAAATCTACCGGATTTAATCAAATTCCTGTTGTAACTTTATCCCACACACACACACACACACCATTTGTATCAGGAAATATCTCACATTACAATACCCAGGTGTTTTATTGAAGCCAGGAGTGATTCAAAGACGACTGTTTACCTTCCAAGTTCATTCCGGCTTTAAGACATTTTCTGAAGCGGCAGGCTGGACAGTTCTTCCTCCGGATCTTATCAATGATGCAGTCATTTCTCCCTGCACACAGGTAGTTGTGCTGACCTGTAAAGAGGAGAGGGAAGGTGAAAAAGGGAGACATATTAGCTCGCTAAGAAGGTTTGAGAAGGATTAGCCTGGCCTGCATGTATTATTACCACACTAACCACCTGCTGATTCTACAGTAAGCCTGACAAGGCCGTGGCATTCCTCTGGTGTTGACGGCCTCACTTTATCAAGTCTGCACTTGAAACACAAGGCACACTCCATGAATATGTACAGAGCTCTTTCCCAACGATCACACATAGTCCCCATGGTTTACGGTCATATTGAGACCCATGTACTAGAGTCTGAATGGTTTACATTTGCCTGAACACCATGAACACTTTCCCCTTCTTGTAGTTCCTCTGTATGCTGCCGTGCATGATCAGAAATGCAGGAATATAAAGTACGGATGGTGATCAGATCTGTTTAATATGAAAAGAGGCAGCAATTGGAAATAAGAAATGATATAAGAAATAATATCGACTCCATCCAACATTTTAAGAAGAAATGTCAGTGGCTCAACTACGACTTGAATAGTTTAAAGTCAAACAGGAGCACTATTCTTTTTTTCCATTTTGTATTTGGAGTATACCACTACTCCTAATACTGTGTGCAGCTGTGATACAGGTTCAAGACTAAGAGTAGTTCCTGTGTGGCAGAGGGGATCAATATTATCTTCAGAGGCCTGGCAATTGATTCTGCTATTAAGTGTTTGTGCCATTTCTCTGTAACACTCTTGTGCTTTCTTTTCATCTGTGTCGTCTCCATACTGATATCAGACTGGTGGTGCTGCGGTTCCATAGCATTAGCCTGTGTCTCAGTGCAACAGTGTCTTGCTTTCATCAAATACAGTGCTTGTGTAGCAGAGCCTGTGGAATGTCACATGAATGTTATCTTTCCGGCAACAACTCATTCTTTTGAGTTCATAGTAAGACACACTCAATCAAATAGAAACAAGAAATGTATCAGGGGATGTTCCATAACATCATGCCAAGCATAAAATGGTCACCTTTATAAGTTTCACTATGAAAGTCATTCCATGAAATCCAACTGCCAGAATAAACTAGAATTGCCTCTGGTGTGCTAGATGAGTCACTACACCAATAAAGACGTTGCAGTGGAAAACAAACCTTTTTTTACTAGTGGATTCCAAAAAAGTTAGATTTTGGTCTAACACATAGGCCACAGTGAAGATGTTATAAGATGGGACTCCATCACAAACAAAAGTTGGTAGGATTTCAGAGTGGTTTGTCACTCATTGGTTTAAAAATAAATACGTGATCTGCGCTGCATCTAACCTAAAGTTGAACTATATTAAACTTTTTCAGCTCAAGCTCTGAGATGGAAAAACAGTCATACTGCTGCACTCACATACGAGTCTCATTCTTCCACTAAAAAATGGTGCGTTCCAGACCATCTCTTATTAAAAAGCATATGCCCTTATGCATGTACTCCTCCATCGCAATTAATGTAGATATGGAAAAGTAAGGTGAAAGGCCTGCTCATTAGAGACTTCTGGTATAATAACATTATTTATTATGGAGCAGATCTTTATAGCCATTACACTGTGAAGAGTGGCAGAAGCAGAGGATACAAGAAACAATGGCATGGAAACCTTGTAAGATGCAGGTCTGTTCATATCTGTGAGACTATATTCCAAATTGATGCAGAGATCATCATAGTGGATAACACAATGCATATTTGCATGCGCTGCCTCTTCCACTTTCCAGCAACCCTTCATTTATTGTACATACACACTGAGAGGTTTCTGCATGGCCTAAAAAAAACAGCATTGGCTGAAAGAAGACCTTACACAAAGTCAACTGGGCCTCGGGACCATACACAGTGATACTGTGTGTTTAATATCATTTGTTTGATGCAGCTGTTTGAACTAAAGGGCATTCAGTATTGCCGCTGGCATCATGATGAGATGATAAACAATTAAAGCAGTATTTGAACTAAATGTATTACAATTACATTAACGCATTTACACTACTGAGATAGAACTGAATAGTAGACACAAATCACAAATTGTTAAGCCATCTTTCCCATCCTGACTTTAGCCCGCTGTTCCCTGCCAGTGATGTCAGCTGACACATTTATGGACCTGATTCATCTACAATCCCCTGGAAACAACAGTCAGAATTTTCTTGTAAATGGTCACAAAAGGATATTTCTTTTCCATTAAAAATGAAAAGCTAAACTCAGACAGCACACAGAATTTTAGTGAAACGGGGAGTGAATCACTGCAGTGTAGAACACAAGTAACTAAAATAATACTAAGCCAGTGACAATCTGTTTGTAAATGACAACTAGGACACTGTAGGTGTATCACCAAAACAACCTGAAACAAAAAATGAATGCCTCGTTAACCTCGAAAACATGATTAAAAAGTGCTTTTCAAATATACCAACAGGTTGAAAGACAGCTACGACCACAGACACACTTGTGTTTTTTCATTGTTGGGACATGGTTTTGTGCTCCCAACTACAGAAGCCTTAATATAACAAGATAATGTATTAATTATTAGGAGAAAACAAAAGGTTGTTTCCTCTTGACTTGAAAATCGAAGGTGACAGTATTTAAATGGCCCCTATTGAGCTGAAAGAGATGGACTCGGTGGCGTCAGTGGACGGGTAAACGTGGGACTACTTCCTGTTTCAAAATAAGGTGTTAACAAGGGCATATTAATAATACATACTGTATATATGTGAGAGTATTATTCTTTTTTTCTTCTCCAGCAATACAAAAAAATTAAAAATAAAGATATTCCCTAACAATTCTGTGGTATTTTGTGGGAAACAGGCATGTGTTCATTTAATTTCCATATACACATTTTGTACATACAACCTTGTAAACACCTCATTTTGAAAACTGGACGTAGTCGCACATGTATCCTGAGCTAAATCCACCAAGTCCATCACTATCAGCTCAGTTTTATTAAATTGCGTATTTATGTCTGAGCAATCATTACATTACATTACATTTCATTTAGCTGACGCTTTTATCCAAAGCGACTTACATGATATACAGTATACAGTAGACCGTAGACACAGCAACGGTGAGCAATGAGGGTTAAGTGTCTTGCTCAAGGACACAACGACACGGACTGCCGGAGCCGGGGATCGAACCACCGACCTTCTGATTGAAAGACCGACTTGCTAACCACTGAGCCACAGTCGCAATCACTGTTCAGACACATAATGCTGGCCGTCTGTAACGCTGGCCTGTTTAGTTACCTTTTTTAACAGTGAACTCATGATCAACTTCCTTCACCATGCAGTGCTTTACATTATTTTGCCCTCCACCTGTTTGCTCACGAATGTGAATACTCGGCCCAACACAGCACACTCAATGCATGTACTATGAGCACCAGCAAACACTGAATCTGGGACATCAAGCCAATGATTAGCTCAGCTTAATGATGCTTCAGAACAGCAGCACCCTGTGTTGTTGGTGACTGGAGCTAAATACATTCTGCAAATGTCTCTAGACATGTATCAAAATCACAGAAAGAATCACCTTTGAAAGCCACAAATGCTCATATTTCACAGACTGGAAATTATTCTGCAGGACTGGCGGTGTGATGACAAGACAGCCGCCTGTGGGCTGCCTGTTGAAGCCTTCCCCGATACCACAGGAAGTCATTGCAAACAATGGCGTAAAAAGCCATCTGTGGTGTAAAAAGTGCCAGCTGAATCACACTGATATCCTTGCTCCCTCACCCTGCCCTGCTCCCTTAACAAGGGCCTGGCAGCACCTTTCAGAACTGGCTGGTGTGTAGCCAACACTAACATGCAGGGCTCATAAGTGTCTGCTCAGTGGTTAGCGCCGTCAACCCACAGCCAGCACGTGCAATTTAAACTGGACCAGTTCCTTTCAATTCAGCAACAATTAGTAGTTGATTAATCTGATCGTTTAAAGGAAGTAGGAACGCGAAGGTCCTTTATAATTCACTCGCGTCTTGTACAATAATTCAGCAAAGCCTTGATGTACGACATTTAGTCGGCACATGTATCCTCTGGACTTAAAATAAAGCATCCCGGGGGCTATTCTCTAAACTCAGCAGGAAGGATTTTTTTATTTTGTTTTACAGTCACTGAAGTGCACGGATGTGTCGAACAGTCCTGGCAGTGCCCCTGATGTGCACAAGGGGCGAGGGGCCCTTTCATCGCTGCTTGAAGCTTTCATTTGTTGAATGTTGTAATCGTTAAGTGATCCTTTATTTCATCGCAAAATAAAAAATAAAAAACGGATTCTCTGATCTGATCTGAAAAATGCATGACTGAACTCATACATTTTACGTTTTGGAGATATACAGATTTCACAGGACAATGGCGTTATGTTACTGTACAGTAAGCTACAATTGTTATTTGAAGTCATAATACATTGATAACAGTTGCTAATCAATACAGTGGGATTTTTTTTTTAAGAACAGTAACTTGAATACAGTTATCAGTAGGCATATGAACACCACAAAAAAAAAAAAAAAGTTGAGGTGATTTTTGACAACAGATTTCACGAGGTTTATAAAGGGCAAGTGAAAATAAAATGCCTAATTAGAAACAGATTGTCAAATAATTAGTATTATTGGATCTACCACCTGTGAGAATCAAGAGGTGGAACATTCCAAGCAGAAATTGAAGAACACAAAATCACTCAGACAATTTACGCTGACTTGAATTACCAAATCAGAACATTTGCATGCTTAAACAGATAGTTGGCAGAAGAGGCTATGCATGTGTCGAAGCAGATTGGTCATATTTCAGTGCTTAAGGAATACATGGACATGAGCAAATCAAGGATCAAAGTATTACCAACATTATCATCATTTTTTAAAAGTATTAATTTATAGATTATTAAAAGTGCATTTATTTACCATCTGTGTTTTGTCGTGCTCTCCATCCTTCACCATAGAGACAACGACCGGAGAATGGAGGAGGGGGAGAAAAAACAAAAACAACAGATGAACTTTCTCAGTACTGTTGCAGGCAGCTCTTTTCAAAATAAAACTCACACTTTCGAAAAATCGAGTGTTCATAACTATAATTGTACTATGTATCTGTATAATGGTTTATTACTAGGGATGCAACGATACCATTTTTTACAAACCGATACGAGTACGAGTATTTTTATTTGTGTACTTGCCGATACCGAGTACCGATACCGATACTTCTTAGATTTGGTCTCCATGAAAGTGCAATTAATTTGGAGGCAGATTTTACTTTATCCTTTGCAGATTATGTCAAGCCTATAGTACAAAATTAACAGAAGGCTATCCCAAGCTTTAAACATCTTGTGGAAGTCCCTCTAATGTCAGACCTCTAATGGGGGCGGCTATGGCTCAGTGGTTAGCAACTCGGTCTTTCAATCAGAGGGTCGGTGGTTCGAGCCCGGCTCCGGCAGTCTGTGTTGTTGTGTCCTTGAGCAAGACACTTAACCCTAATTGCTCACCGTTGCTGTGTCTACGGTCTACTGTATATCATGTAAGTCGCTTTGGATAAAAGCGTCAGCTAAATGAAATGTAATGTAATGTTATAAAACGCCCCCGTGTCCGGGTTCATAATGTAAGCGATAATATTAGGGATCGAGCAATTATATAGGAAGCTGTGTTCCAAGTTATGTTTCCGGTGCTTTTATTGTGGAGGGAGAAACGGAAAGGAAAAGAGGAGTGGAATTGTGGGATATACGTGTGTGAAGGAGATAAAAAAGTGGTTCAAGTTACCCTGGAGCGTGTTTTCATTTTATTAGAATTACAAATATAGACACACAACAGACACTCGGCTACAATAATATCATCCGTAGCCGCACAACAGCGTCTGAATGAGGCCGCTGCCAGCGCTACTTCAGGTGGACCAGCAACAGTTTGATTCACACCGGCAGGACGGCAGTAATTTGCGTCGCGGTCGGTGTGAACGCAGCATTACTCTACACACCTTGCTGCAAGAGCCGCAAGAGAGCGACGAAAGAGCCGTATGCGGCTCTGGATCACGGGTTGCCGACCCCTGCCCTAGACGTTGAAGTCAGGTAGGACAACAAATCTTTTTCTCCACAAAGCGCGACCAGTTTGTTGTAGCGAAATACTGTTGAGTGGTATCGGTTCTTGGTATCGGCAATTGAAAACGAATACGAGTACGAGTATTTTAACGCAGTATCGGCCCGATACCCGATACTGGTATCGGTATCGGTGCATCCCTATTTATTACATATATTTTATGAATAGTAGCTTATATTGGCTAAAATGTTCTAAATTTCCATCATTGACCAGCAGCCATGTTCAATTCCTGAACTGTTGCAGAAAACAATCTACAGTATGTTTACCTTACAGTCAGACTGAGCTCACTAACTATCATACAGCATTAGTTACAGAAATAGAGGAAACAGACCGATGGTGAATGTAGGCACAGAATGAAAGAAAAATTACTCGGCTAATTGGGACTTAAAAAACAAGAGATTAGTGCGGCTCATTTCTGTGCATTTGGACCAGTGTTGCGTCAATGATAAATAAGTGGTCCATGTATTGTTCACCGAGGCATTGTTGATGAATGCAATAATCTATTGACAGAAACACTCTCCTCAAAAAGGCCATTTCAAAATAATTGCACATCTATAGAGACAGCTTTAGAAAGACAGGAAATGGAGAAACAGAAGCAGAGAGAAGCAAAGGGAAATGTAATGCATTGCAGAAATACACTAACATGAATTACATTCTGTTTGTCAGATACATTCCTGCCCCTCCCTGTTTCAAGATTTTGTCAAGGCAATTAGACTCGAGACAAGTTTCCTGACACACAAAGTGCCCGAGACAAGAACCAAATACTGTATTAGAAGATATGAAATGTTTATGAAGCCAAGCAGAAGAACGGCTGATTTACAAGCTCATTACAATACTAGTCCGCTCTAAGGCAACACTTTGTTAACCGGGAGGGTATCATGGTAGTAAGACTTTTGGAGTTTTTTCCTTTTTTTTTTTTGTTTGTTCGTTATAATTACTTGCAAGTCATCCCTACTTTGCTACAGGACGAACAGGAAAGGCGAGAGTAGAGGAGGCAGTACAAGGTAAGGACTAAGACTCCAACCCCAAACAATGCATGAACATGTCGTGGGTCTACTAAACCCAACAGCTAACAGCATACTATTCCACTCTAATCTTGGAATTTGGGCAACAATACAATATTCTGGTGCCTAGAAAAGAGAAACAGCAGAGGCGTTTCATAGTTGTCCTTCAAGAGCTGATGATATGGAACTCAAATAACTGAGTCTTTGGGACAAAATGTGCAAAGGTAATGGATGCTAACTGTTACTATTACAAGATGTACAAGGTTGTGGCTGCATAATATAGAATACACAAACATGAATATGCAAATCTGATTATAGCCTGGTGTATATGTGGCCACAACTCATTGGTTCAAAAGAAGAAAAAATGCACTTGAACCTTTTCAATACAAAGATTTGTGTAAATACAATCATTTAAATCTAAATCTACGTGTGTCATGTGTGACTGATTGAGTGGGTGGATGCAGGTAGGCAGGCGTGGGAGACCAACCTTCGACGGCCCTCTTGAAGAACACCTTGCAGCTGCCGCAGGTGACGACCCCGTAGTGGCACCCTGAGGCCTCGTCCGAACACACCAAGCAGATCTTATGCGTCTGCCCGCCGGGCTTGGATTGGCCCGCCAACGCGGAACTGACCGTCTCTCCGGCTCTCGGCGAAGAACTGAAATGCAAACAGGGAGAAAAAAATAAGTAAAGATGAGTGAGCAGCAACGATGTTTGTTCTAAATCCAAAGCGCGCCGCTACGGGCTGGTTTATGGGGAGCTTCAATGGTATGTTGCACTGTTGCTAGGTAACATGCAAACCCTGTGGACAAATCTGGTAGACGAAGAAAAATATGTGAACTAAAAACAAATTCATATTTCTTTATGGTGCTGCAGTTTCTCTGATCCAGTCATGTACATTATAGTTCATTGGTTCTGAAAACATCAAACAGGCAAATAACCGGAATATTTTCTGGAATTTTCTCTTCTGTAATACAGCAAATGATGCAAAACTAGAGAGAAGCATTATTGTTATTATAAATGACTGGGAGGTTGTCTTTAGCTGAAGATCCGAGACATAAACCCGATATATTTGATGGTTTGTTAATATGTATGTGCGAACTGATCGATTTCTCATTATTGCCATTATTATGTGCAAGTAAATAAGTCCAACCCAACGAAGCCTATGGAGACCTCTCTTGTGCAACTGAGCTCTAAATCTCATCCCAAGACACATTCAATCTCTTGAGAAACTTGCCTACACTCACACATAGTTGTTATTATTCTCAACAGTCTATAATTAAACTTAAAGGAACTGAGACACATGAACTGCACGAACTGCTCGACTACACAGTTTGACCAGGTGTGCTGCAGGCCAAGCGCCAGCATGTGCCCTGAGAGTACGTAAGGTTTAAAGAGGAGGCTCCAAACTAGTGTTAGACTGACACTGCTGTGTAATCCATGACAGGAATTTAACAGCATTAGAGGGGCTTAAATCTTTTCTCCCTTGTTTGTTTTGGCTGCACACTCATTGGAATGTAGATTAGCATCACGTAACAGAGTTGGCTGGCTAAGCCTGATAATTACTTTGCATTCAGGCCTATAGATATCTTGGTGTCGATTCTGGATGGCCACGCTCCGAGTGTTGCTGCTACCCACGTTCTGTCCGTGGCATTAAAGATACAGAGACAGTGAAGTGAAGATCGAAGAGTAAATAAGCGGAACTCGTGAGCGTCCGTCTCAAAGACCAGGAGCCGCCTATCACTCTTTAACAAGCATGGCCCAAATTCACAGTGGCAGAGCTTCATTGTCAGCGGAAAGACGACACTTGCTTATGTAATTTGGCCTGCGACCAAGTGGGAGTAGAGCTGGTGTATCTTGGAAGACTTCCAGCTTAGAAGTTTAGCCATAGCTTAACGCAACATCAATCCCAACCCAGTCGGAGTATTTCAAATAGTGGCGGGATTCAGAAAGTCATCTGAAAAACATTCACACAATCCATCACACTGTTTTGCAAGTGGCTTAAGTGTTTAATTCAACCACCACGCTGATCATCATAATTAAATGCAACATAATTGTGTTTCATGCAACATTTAGCTCTGCAATTGCTTAAAATGGAAACCCTCCCTCCAAAAGAAAAGGCCAATCAAAATTGTAAACATAAAGAAATTGTAGATTAAAGGGTAGCGTTGGTATTTCTAACCTGGACCCTATGTTCCAATGTTTTTTGTGTCGAAGGGACTATTGACGACAGGGGTTTTTGATTGGTCCAGGTGTAGGTGGCCCAGACAGACTCAAATTGTTATTATGGAAAGGACCTTAGGCTAGATCTAGTGAAAGGTGAAGAATCTAGAAAATCTAGGTCCTGTCAGTTCACTCGGAGAAGTCTGAAATCTTGTGTCGCATCCACGTTGTCATAATCAGCTAAAGCCAGTTTAGCCAATTAGCTAAGCCATGACATAGCCTAGTCTTCCTGCAACAAGTCACATGACACAATAACAAACAGACCGGATCAAGTGGAAGGTACAGGAAAACATTTGATTTCTCTGTAGGGTCCTTTCCATGATGGTGTTAAGACACTTGTATTAACAATCTGTGCCTGTCAGTGGCAAAAACAAGCACTTCAAGTGGACATACATAAATGGTGCAGAATTGCTGAGAGCAATTGCACTGCAAAGTGACTGCAGTGTTTTCACTCAATACCAATTTCATAAATTTGTAAGTAAGTCACTTAGACATGAAAAAAAGGGAAAACAGGGTGGAGGTTTGAAAATAGGGAAGATAGAGAAGGTAACTCGTTCCCAGTCTGGAAGAGGGAGCTCACAATGATGATTATCTCAATGTAGATTTGCTTGGTTGTTCAACTCCAACTAAGGAAGAAAGAAAAAAAAGAACCGCATGGTTCTGTTGCAATAATAATTAAAAGAGGGAGTTCATGAGCTTTGTGAACTTACATTTTTATTTTTATTTATTTAGACCTAGAACACAGTGCTCCAGCACAGAGCTCGCAGGCGGCATGATTAAAGAACTAAATGACGACGTATGGCTCATTGTGGAACTTATCAAACCCACAAGCTGGAACAGTTTGTTTAAATCACCAGCAGTGTTGCTGTAATAAACCTCAACAGAACTCTGACCTACATTTGACACTCAAATAACAACTTTATGATAGCTGTAATGCAAGATAGACTGAGTTGTCAATAAGGTTTCCAATACCCCACAGTAGGCTTGACACAGATTTATTCACTGTGGTTCGACTGGATCTGCGACACTGTGCAAAATGTTGGCAGATGCTTACTCATATGTACTGGTCTTACATTTTGATCGGCAGTCTGGCAGCACTACGGCATTTATTGAAACGACCCTGTCGTATGAGGAGTGCGGTGAACTGCCATGCTCTCGTCTTTCTAGCGCTCACATTACTTGTCAACTTAAAGCCGCTATGGATGGATTCAAGTGAAGATGCCGTGCACACTAATGATGTGGCAGTGCTTGTCCTCTGATGGCCCTTATGGGATTGCTCAGCCACCGGAAAACAGAAAGACTGCCAGTGAAGCGGGAGATCACATGACACCAAACAACCGAGTGAAGCGCCTGAAGGCATTTAAACCGTACTTGCTTTTAAGTTTTCAGATCAATAGAGGTTTTATTAGTAGCATGTGCACTGCAATACTTAATCTACAATGTCTTTATGTTTACAATCTTGATTGGCTTTAAGCGATTGCAGAGCTAAATGTCGCATGAAGCACAATTCTGTTCTATATAATCATGACGATCAGTGTTGTGGTTTTAAACACTTAAAACCTTCTTAGCCAATGGCTCTGAACCATGCAACACACACACACACACACACACAAACAGAGAGAGAGAGAGATAAACAATAGCACATCACATACAAATGCACACAGGGATTAACACACAAACAAGACATATGCGCATATGTAGAAAATGGAAGCGTAATAATCCAACAAACACACATCTCACCAATGCGTTAGACATAACGTTAGGTTTAGGCTGGTAGCGTTTATGAAATCTATAACTCAATGTAAGAGTGACAAAAACACAACTGTGTGCGTCACTGTACAGAATTGGTTGTACCAGTCAAGCAGCGGGTCTTAAAAATGACAAATGTAACACAAATCTGAACAGGCCGAACGGTGTTTACGCTCTGAGGCAGAACACCAATCACATCGCTGGCTATGTTACTTCTACCTACAAACCTCTCTTCCTGTGTGAACACAGGAACACACAATATGTGTCAACAGTGAGAGGCTGTGCAGACATATCAGGAGGCCGACAAGACTCCGGACCAAAAACAAAAAAAAATGAAATCCCTCTGTGACATTAACAAACTTCTATCTCTACGCAATCAGTATATTTATAACGTCTGCAATGTACAACTGGAAACCAATTTGGACATTTCTCCCCAACGAGTCAGTTGGGAATCAGTCAGTGCCACCATTGTACATTGTATTCCACTTACTTTTAAATGAATCACATGAGCTTGTTAACTGTTAGTCAAATTTGCATTAGAATAAAATCAAACCGGAGCATTGAGACAAGTATTAAATGCGTTACACAGTTTCCTAAAAACTAAAACGTTAATGACAAACAACGTGCTTGTAGCAGCTATTTATAAAGACTGAACTGGGTTGACTTGCTGTGTCACTGGGGAATCGTATAACAGCGAGTACAGTGGGAACCAATGAGAGGATTGTTTTCCATTATGATCAAAGCTTTTTGGGGCCAATGTGTGGGAGCAGAAAGTATGAGACCGGTGGTGGCAGAGTGATGAACAATATGAGAGCATTCACAGAGCTGAGCCTCGACCCAAACAGGAAACTGACTAACTTGTCCAAACCCATCATACGAGACATTTGGGGAAACTAATGTTAGCCGCGTGGTTTACGAACTCGCTTTTATCGATGTATCGCATATTACTATTTTGTCAAATATTTAACAAATGGTTAAGTTATACTATATATTGTCTTTCCCATTCTAGTTTTGCAACCCTTTTGATGACTTACACAGCTGTTGTTTATATGGTTGTTTGGGATTTGCAGTAATTTTTTATTCCAGACAGGATTGAGAGAAAGTCAGAAGAAAGGAAGAAAAACAATATTCTTGTATATTCCATAAGGTAAAAATAAAAAAAGGAATATATGATTTTACACCCATCTTAGGATGCACACACTGGCGTGGGTGCAATTTATAAGTCTAAGGTGATGACTTAATATGATAATACATATACATAATAATAATACACTTAATATAATATAATAATCAATATATTTTTTGTCTGGTCACCACTCAAAGATATTCAGATTATAAATAAACAAAACCCAAACAAAGGCAAACCCGACATTGGAGCAGCTGGAACATACACATATTTGGCATGTCAAATTTAAAATGGCTCAAATGGTTAATAAATAGATAGATAAATAAATAGATACATTTCCCGCCTGTCATGACTCAATGTTATATCGCATTTGTTTTTCCTCTACAAATGAGCCGCGTGTGTTCCCAGTTCGACAAGACAACATCAGTCATTGTGGTAAATCACAGTACTTCATTACTATTGGTGTATTACTATTATTATAATTATAAATTATTGCATTCTGTGCTAACTGGCATGTGCAACAGCCCATCACTTAAATGTAAAAGGCATATTCAAAAATCTAACAGGATTGCAGAACAATTGTAAAACAACACACGTAGGTAATAAAAAACATAACACAAACAGTTATCATGCTGCGAAATAATACGCTGTCATATAACCCGTGTGTGATCCAGGTCTGTACTCAAATATGGCAAAACTCTTCAAAATATTTGTCCTAATACAAAATGTGGAAAAATAAATGCAATACAATTATTTGGTAATACTGTGTAGCCCTATTGCATCATCAACCTATACGCTGTTGTCTTCCTTTTTAATCTTTATTGTGCAATACGACTGTACTTTTCCCTTCCTGCCTTTCCCTACTCTCACTTCTTCTCTCTCCAACACATCCGTCTCACTCCCTCGTCCTCCCTCGTCCTCTCTCGTTGCCCATTCCCCCTCTTCCCCCCCTTCCTCTCCCCCTCACCCCGCCTCATCTGCCAAGGTTATGTAATATTCGTATTACTGCTGCTGGGGCAGCCCCCCGCCCGCACTCAGCTGTCAGCCAATGGAGTGTCACGACTGGCAGGAAGTATGGAGGAAGTCAGGCGAGTCATGGGATTATCCAACTCACCTACCCGGAGACAAGCGTACACAGCGCATGTGTATGTTATCTGTGTGTATCACTAATATAAAGAGTGTGTGTGTGTGTGTTAATTTGCTCTTTGCATTACTGAGTAGAGCCTTTCTTTGCTAGAGAGGAGCACAGTTATAAAGCTACCCTTGTTTCAGAAATCATCATGTGATTGTGTGATGGCTTCCTCTTTTCTTCTCCCTTTTTCCTCCCGCTAAACTCCACTCACCCACTCACCCACCATCACATCTGAGGGCCTACATCTCCTTCAAAGTGCAGTCAATTCAACCATCATGCCAGCCTTTTCTTTCTCTCTCCCCATGTGTAACTTGGACAGTTACAGTTGTTTTCAACCCCGCACACACCAATTTCTCCTGTGAAGTAGACGCCAAGGCGAGGGCTTTTTTCCCCTCCCTTCTTCAAATTCTACTTTCACCAGACTGGGACATTGTGGCCATGCAATTATGATTGTTGACTGTCAGAAACAAAAGGAGGATAAGGTGCTACGTCTTTTAATGAGCTGCACAACCTGTTAGCAAGAATGTCGGAGAGGATAGATGAGTAGACGGATTATGTGACATCCATTTCCGACCAAAGAGTCAGCAGTTTTATAACCTCTCTTGAGCCTTAACCAAGTAGTTGTTGTGCCCCAACATGTCCGAATTGTAACCATAGAGTCAGATACACTCATATGGGAATATTTCAAAAGCAATAAGAGCACTTGTAAAATTCCTCCATTATATTTCATTTGAAAATAATAATAGTAAAAACAATTTATACATAGTCATATATATATGTGTATATATTTATATATATATATACATATATATATATATATATATATTTCCATTTCATCCAAGAGTGCACGTAATCGTTCAGAAAACAGATGTGAATTTGAATTTATAATCCGAATGACTCCGACATGAAAAAGGAAGAGTGGAGGCCGGAGTGAGTGAGGTGAAGAGTGAAAGCTCAAACTGGGAAAAACGAGTGTACAATTTAACCAACACTTTGACGCCCTCTCGCGCGCGGCGTGGCCGTTGACGTTTGTGCCATCCCAGTTATCCCACCATTGTTAGGTTCACATTTTATACTGTGCCGCTCTCCGTCCGTCCGTCTTATTTGTGTTCTATAATAAAGTGCCACAGATGCTCATAAAGAATCATTAACAAAGGAGCCACGGTGACATCTCATTAACAATAGTTTCCACTGTGACTGGCAGCGGACCAGAGAACTCCTAATTCAGATTCTAAAATAAAAAGGTTACTGCCGTCTGCTCTGCCCCCTTCTTTTCATCGGGCCCAAACACAATTTCCCTCTTTTGAAAAGAACTAATGTGTAGCTGCATTGTGTGCTGCTCACAAAGCTTGCTAAAACTACGCTACAAGATGCAAAGTACGATGACAAAAAACATCACAAATCAAGGAGAAAATCTTCAGCCGATTAGCATCGTTTCAGATAAATTGACTTTTGGATCGAGAATTGCCACTCAACACATGGATAACTAAAAGAGACATCCAGGGATCCAATATAATATCTAATATGTACATCATTCTGGAAGCAGACAAGAATGAGAGAAAATAAGCTTCATATCTGTGAGTGACCTGGCCCTCAAGGCTGAGAAATAATTCGATACCTCTGTTTATTGTCTTTCAGCGGGGTCATGTTGGGATGTTGTGGCTATTATGAGGCAAAACGATTATGTTGTCAAAACAGACGATAACAAGGGTATTTATAAAGTGATAAAACGAGGATATGAAACACGACAGGGGAATATTTCAGGATTGTTCAACCTCACGCGTTGACGTTATCTTCCTGTTTAATATCATATTAATGTGATTATTTAACAAGTGGGTTTTCCCATGTTTCTGATATAAATATCATCACCGGGATATTGATTTCCAGACATGCAGCATCACCCAGCAAGGTCCAGCAGGAGGCTCACCACTTTACACAAGCTTCAGCTATATATAGAGAGTGTGTGTGTGTGTGTGTGTGTGTGTGTGTGTGGGCAGAGCAGCCCAGAAAATAACAGATCGCAGTACGGAAACAACTGGAAAATGTGTTAGCGGCATACGCAGTTAGGCCTTTTTCTGTAATGTTGATGTACAAGACAATGTCCAGTGCCGAAGACAGCAGTTGGAAGCTGCTGAATGGAGGACACAACTTCGACTGTTCTTGTCTGAGGAGGGTACGGTTTAGACGAGATGAGGTCACAATCCCTGGAGCGTAGCTATGCTGTATTGGAATGTGGAGCTTTACAGGAAATTGGGCCACGTGGTGGAGACCACAGGGAGCTAAATGAAGGCCAATGGCACAAGATTTCAAGTGTATCCCTGATATATCAAAATGAGTTAACATTAAGAGCGTGCTTATCATTAAGTTTAGCAGGATATGGACAATTCACTCAGTTAAACGCATCACATTTCAGAGCACTTTGTGTTTTGTGCTGTGGGGAATTGACACCAGAAAAATGTTGTTCTAGACTGAAAGAGGAATGTTCCTAGCAGGTGGATTTTGGGGGGGTTTAGGTTACCAAATGAACAGAATTTAAAGAAAATAAATGACTTATTTGCTACAAAACGTAGAATGCAACTAGAACTGAAAAAATGAGGCATTTAATCAAATAGATGAACAACAGAAAATACTATACTATTATACCATATTCAATGAAATGGTTGAAGTCATTTTAACGTTGTATCCTCTAAATTATTTGTATCCTCTCTAACATGTTTTCTGTTGATATTAACTTCAAATTATTGTTTAGGGGTTTTAGATTTGTGCACAGACAAAACTAAACATTGTGATAGCCATTCTTTTTACTATTATTTATATTGCTGATTAAAGCTAGGGTTGATAATCTTGAGAAACAAGTAGGAGTACACCAGATTATGAGTATTATCCAACAGAAAAACCCAAATATATAATTAAAGTTTTTAAAATGGTAGTTTTCAGAGAGAGAGAGAGAGAGAGAGAAGAGAGAGAAAAAGAGAAAGAGAGAACCTTCAATTGCTCCCTGCAGATTCGATTTGCTGCTGACACATTGTGTGTCTTAAATCAGATAGATGGCCAGGCCTGAGGGCACAAAGCACCCATTTCCCCTGGTGCTCTTATGTAATTAGCTTTCACTTAGCACCTTAATGCTTTGCCACCCCCAAAGTCTTCCCGCTCCCTTTCACCCACTCTTTTGCTTTCTTCATCTTTCTGCCTCACAACAGCATGTTGACTGAAGAGACCAATTTCGACCCCCCCACCAACTCATAATTGATGACCACAAATGTATTCATCATTATTATTATCCCACTGCTATTCAAGGGGCGAGTGTAACAATGGAACAGTTTGTTGTATTGTCCCTTTCTTTGCTGTTGCTGTGAACAAGCAGTGACATGCAGCATGTAAGCCAACAACAATTGCATAACAGAAAGCTTACCACAGCTATTTACATATTGATCAAGCCCGTAGACATGAACAGAGTAATGATATCATCATCGTACTGTTGGAAGATTTCTCTCTACGAATTAAAATCTGAGTTTGGCCGAAAACCCCTCACATGAAACAAGGAAATAATTAAAAAAATAATTGGTTAACTGGCATCGAGGCAAAACAAAGAAAAAAGGGCGTGGAAAGCAGTTGTTTCGCTGTGGTGTGATAATAAGGAAGGAAGAAAAAAAAACTTCCACAACCCATTCCAGTTTGGCCTACATTTACTGGAATAAAACATGTAGATGTTTGAACATACACAGACAGCGGAGTATGAGGGCTGAGCAAGTGTTGAATGTCAGTCCTCTACACACAAAATACAGCAGAAGCTGAAACTCAATACGCGTACCAAGTATCGCACCCGGAGGTCCGGCTCGACACAGCTACTGAAAATAAAGTGATTGTGTCTGAGGAAATGGAGACGACCGCTCGCGAACATTACTGGCTGCTAGCATCGAGTGAACGGACGCCATTGACTGCTTTCATTCAATTGACATTATACGTCCCGCTCGCAACCAATGCATTGAAACTGACTTCAAACCAAAGCGCGGTAGCTTAACAATTGATCCCTCCCCCCTCTACTGTATCTCTGCTGACATTGTTTTTCCATTGGGGTCAGTGTTGACAGGCCTGTGGCTTTCAGCCTTTTGGTGGTTATCTTTACAGTTGTCCGCCCATGCCCAAACCTACTGCAGTCAGTATTTTCGGTCCGTGCTGCCAAAAGGCTGAGTGACGATGGAAAACAGGTCACACTTACAGTATGTACACATGAAGGCATGCAGGCAGAGCTGGTAGGCAGGAATGAGAGCGGTGATGTTTTATGCTGACATCTACATCCATAAGCCCACAGTCTCGGTCTGCAAGAGCAGATTAATGAAGTTTAGGTTGCAAACCGAACCCCGCTGACAGACGGGAGACAGGCAGTACAAGTGTGTTTGTGCAGGGTACTCTGCAGGGCCGGCTATCGAGATCTGAATCGAAGCGGGTTCCAAATTTATGAGAAATGTTAAGAAACGTGCTTTTCAATTTTGTTTATTCCATCGCTGGTGATGCATGCATCATTGCGCATGTAATATGGCAGACCAGTGGTATCGTTTGGAAGCGGATCCCAGGCGTGAACGGTACCGCTGTGCAATGCAATCACTTTGCCAAACTGGTTTCCTGTCACAGAGAAGTCTGCCTGAAATGACAAAGCGTTTGCTGCTGAGTCGAATGAGAAAGCATGTGTCACATGCCGTCCACCAGCTCAGCGGTAACTAATGCCCCCACGCCTAAGTTTCCTTAGACGATGCATTCATGTGCAACTGTAGATTGGGAAATGTACGTCCTTACAACTATTCTCCCTTCCCAGAGGTTAGCGCGAAAATTAAATTCTGCTTTTGCAGTCAGCTCTTAAGAGCTGGTTTACTGTAAGTATAAACAGTGTTTTCACATATATTATACGGCACACTGTCGGCTTGTTAGTTCATGCGAGCAGCTGTACTGTTACCAAATATAGCTCATAGCAGATCACAAACTGTTTATGAAGGCACTGCTTTTCTAACGTTTCGCTACGTCATAAAAGGGTGTGTTATTTTAGGAGCATTAAATATTAAATATTGACGTCCAGGAACAAGTTTTGTGCGTTCATGCACGCCTGGCTCTAAACGACAGTGGGGCCCACGGCAAGATTATATTTCGAGGGCTTCTTTGTGTGTGTGTGTGTGTATCATTTCTATCAAGCAGAAGACAATTAATTTCCCAGACTGAAAAATAAAGAAAGTATGTAATTGTCATTAATAATTGAGTGCATGAATTGTGCCGGGACAGCGTTTTTGAATATGCATGGTTATAAAGGATAACATAGCACGATGCTATAAAACCAAACAGAAACTCAAGTTGCCAACTAGATTTACAGTCAACATAAGGAGACTGAGTTTTAAGAAATGCAATTGTTGTCATATTTTCCGCAAAGTCGCTTATTATGCACACTGAAACTTATATTACATACAATATCAACGCAGAAAACTATACGCGTTTATTGTGGTTATTTCCTTCTTTGTTGTGCAGCAGCAAAGTGTATAGACAAAGTTACTTCCGTTTGAAGTCCAGCCATGAACGATACGGATCAAATATTTGTGGTTGTGTAACAGTTGTTGCATTCATCCTGATAATTATTTCGCAGCAGAGCTTCTAGGACACTTCCCGAAATGCACTCAGCTCATCTGGTGTAACCGCAAGCCGTCTATAGCGGCCGCGATCAGCATCGGCTGGAACCCGGTGGAATATCGATCTATAATCCACCCGCAGATGCAGCAGCTGAGATCTCCGCCAGCAGTGGTCGTCACCGACCACTGCTGTATTGTGCGATTGAATGAATGCATCCCACAGTGGGCTGTGTTACCCCACAGTTTTACCCCACTGTGTCTCTGAGTGCACGGTAGCAGCTGGGGGTTGGGGAGGTACTCATTAGCGGCCCCTACTGGCCGAGAGCCGGTCAAGAGTATTAAGCGAGGAGTAAGCAGGCAGTCAATGAAAATGGCAATAAAAAGGCATTTTGAGAAAGTGTGAGTCACTGCAAACACAAGAGGTCCTTGAGCATTCAGCCAGAAATATTATGCAGTTTGCTGCAGCAGAATACGAAATTAGGCTGGCAAGACACAGAGGTGCACACTCGCTCACCCGTGGCCAAATCCCATGATCTTGCTGGCGGAGAGAACAATTACTCAGGGATTTCTTTTTTTCAAAAGAAGTTGCAATGCACAACTCCTGTTCAGGCTTTAGCAAAAAGGCACCATGAAATGACACCTGGGATTTAAGAAATCAAGGTGAGATTTTCCTGAAATATGAGATGGATTTCAATGAACCCTAAAATCCCAGCTTTGGCAGCGTTTTAGCTTTCCAAAGACAAAACAGCCTCTGCACTGCTGCAGTGTTAACTTCTTAATGTGCATTGAAGTGCTGCAGTAGCACAGCGAGGCCGGATCCATCGTGCTGCCTGCTGAGGTTGACGCTGATGCGTAACTACAGTAGGTGGTTAGCTTTCTAGCCCATCACCCGTCACGTGTAAATGTTTTGTTAACTCGTTTTGGCAAGACACTTCCTGTCTTTATTAAGATGCAAATTTTAGAGCATAGCTGCTGTACTGCTACTGAGGATAGGATATCAGGACTGCAGTGCAAAAAAAAAAGGAATGATTTGGGCACTTTTTATCCTGTTAAAAATAAGTAGTCATCACTTTACATCTCTATCTGTGATTTGTTTTGATGTAATAGAAATGTAAACTCAATCAGTCATCAAATAAATATTTAATGTGTTTTGATGATAACAACATATAATTCTAATTTAATTTTTATGCAAAAACTCAACCCTGAACTGATATCCCTGGGAAGGAGTATACCCTCCTTCAGGCATCCGTGTCTTCATGACAAATCAGTTATTATTATTGGTATTATTAACATTATGTTTACTCTCGTCTCATCTGTAACTTATTCATAGCGGACGGTATTAAAGGCCAGGCGAACCATGAACAGCAGTGCACAGCTCACCCAGCCTGCAGGCCGAGCTGTGTGGTAGTAACAAAACCACGGACGAAACAGAGAAATGTGGGTCGAAAAACAGACAAGACCAGGGAATAAAAAAATAAATATAAAATAAATAAATCCTACACGTGTGGTTGCTCACATCCTACAATTAATTCTGTATCACGGCATGCAAATGGATGAACGCGTATTTGATTTATCTCCAACCCTGACCAGGGCGCGCTGAAAAGCGGTGCAGTCGTGTGTGCATTACAACCAAGCTCGGTTAAAAAATATTAGAATATTAGAAGAAAACTGAAGCAATGTTTGTTTTTAACAGCTGTCAAAGTGCCTCTCAAGACGAAGCGAGGCCCATGTGAGGTTTTCTAGGCCAGAATTAAACCGTTAAACGCTGAAATAGTGGGAAAATTACAGTATTGTACCATCCTGACTGCAGAACTAAAAAGAAAAAGTTTCATATAAGATTAGACAAAAACAATTCCTTATACCCGTTCATTCTCTCATTCTGTTTTTGCAAACTAATTACATTTGTATGTTTTGAGTTTGATCCTGGCTGCCTGCAGCCCCTGCTGGTACAACTCTACCCTGCAACATTTCTGTGGTTATATCAAACCAAAGCACACTTTTACCCCGAGTCCATGAGGGCACAACAATACTTATATTTGGTTATCCCGCTTTTAATGCACATACGGTTGCCCTCTCTCCCTCTATCGCACAAACGTACCCACATGGCACACCCACGCATGCACACGATGAGCGAGGCCAATCATTAACCTAGAGGAGTACGCGAAACGTCTCATGAGGCCGCTTGTCCCCAGGTGAAATACGTGTGATGGGAGCATTTCAACGGACGGGAGAGGAGAAAAAGTGAAGGGAGATGTGACGTGAAGAGCAGAGGGGGCGATGAGGAGAAGAGATAGAGGAAAGAAATAATCACTTCGGAAGATAAGATTAGAGAAATAAATTGAGGGGGGGAACTAGATTGTTCCTCATTCAAAGATAGCGCGTGATGGCAATAGGGGGAAACAGAGAAAACAAGGAAGAGAAGATGAAAGAAATTAAACATTAATCAAAATGCATATCTCAACAGGTCGTATCATGTAAGAACGTGTGGCTCTGCCCTGTCTGAGGGAGAGAGAGGGATCCTGCATGTTCGCTTTCACTCAGGTGAACTCATTGACTGAGAAAAAAAGAGCAGGCAGGGATAAAGAGCAAGATAAGAGCTCTGGAGAGGTGATTCAGTTTGGCTCTGCTCCTATTACTGTAGTCCACCGCTCCAACAACAAGATCACAGCATGTAAAGGGGAAATTACCTCTGCCTTTGTCCACAGCGCAAACAGTAATGCATGTTAGCTGGAGCCGAAATAAAACATTACTGGTTTGTCAATGGATTCCTAGTGGTTGGCGCAGGCTCGACAGCCAATGACAAGAGATGTTGAGGACCACAAAGGAAGCGAAGGGTTTGTTCAGAAACACGCAGCACGGACAGGGAGTTTAAAGAATAACGCAAAAAGGAAGTGTGAGCTACACGTGCATCCAGACACATGTCCTCCTACTGGTACCGCGGCGGAGGAAACAGTCAGCTGCATTGATTTAATGGAGGTAAACAAAACCATTAGTGGTAAAAGTAGCTCTTCTTTTCACCACGGGTCAACTTTAATGGAGCGACCACAACAGGGCGTTGACTCCACAAAGTAGTGCATGAGGGGTGAGCTGCAGAGAGCATGTGTGTACTATTTCATCCCACACATACGCCCACATACACACACACACATGCATGCATACACAAACACACTATTCCTCATTGCTTTCCATCTTGAACCACCGAGGTGCCTACATTGTTTTATAAATCATCTTGATTGATATTGACTGATTTATATGATTATACAATTTGCAATATCAAAGGGAATTATCATTTTTACATCATATTGATCATATTTATTGAGAAACATAAACGTGACATTGATTAGAATGTGTCGGCCAAAATTATGTAATTATACAAATAAAAAAAAATTGCGTCTGCTGGTATTTGAAAACCGCAGTATTGTAATTTTGATAAACATTTGATCAATTGTGCTGCCTGAGCTCCAGGCAGCTGGAATCAGCAGTGAGCTCTGGAGGACTGACAAGCTCTAGCTTATCATTTTACGATGTATTTTTCCATTTGACTGTATGGACTGTATGTAATGGATAACAGGTGTGAACAAAGTTTTTCTTCTCTCAAACTGCACTTCATTTTCGGATGTCAGTTCATCTCGGTGAGCGCCAGTGGGTGTTGTGTCGGATTGCCTTTGCAGTGTTGTTTTGGGGATAATACTGTGCCATTAACAATAGATGGCAGTTAAAAAGACAACGGACTAATGAAAACCATACGCTGAAGCCTCAAAAGGGACCAGACAAAATGACTTATGATTGACTTGCTCCTTCATAAAGTGTGTCAAGATGATCCGTCCCAAACTATTCCAGAGCTGTAACCTTTTATCTACAAATAAAAACCTGCAAAAATCCAGCTCATCGACTGATTGCAATAAGTCAAATGAAGTGTGACTGGCTGATGCAGAGTTATCTTTAATAATATGGAGGTCTTAAGATCAGGAAACTGATAATTAGTTTGTAATCATCCTAATGTGCAGATCTATTTACGGTGTTAATAACTCCCCTCCATCAAAAACCTATTTTCCATGCCGTTAACCCTGTCCATCACAGCTATAGAGCTAACGCAGAAGCAATAGTTTGTGCCAATGTACGATGACTTGTCTTGTAATCCTCAATCATTCATACGCTTAAAACAACTCAGAATAAAGTGCAGCTCAAAAAGCTTTACAACATAAATTACTCAACGATTCATTTTATTTTTTAATAGAATTGCGTTGAAAAGAAATAGTATTATGTCATAAAGATTTGATTTCTGGGAATGAAATGTGTAGGGAGTTGTTCTCCCGTATTGGACTGTTCACATACCGTTATCATCAATGTCAAATTGATGTCTGGTAATTTTCATGGTATTGAGACTTTTCCCCAAATACAGCTGCCGCCTACTTCTTCTCACATCTGGCCAAGTCCAGATAAGAGACTCTGCGCACATTACTTGGCAGGCTCGTCTGCCAAATACTCAAAAAGGAAATTAAAGGTATCAGCCATGGAAAGCTGGGTGATTTGTTTAACACAAGCACAGAGCCTGGCCAATGCTGACCGAGAAAACCAAAAACCGGGTACTTTTTTAAATGACAAATTACAGTTTAGAGAAACAGTTACAAGACACACAGACATCATGCTGCATTTCCAGAATGGTTTTAAGAATGAAAACCTAAGTAGAGAAACTAACTATGACTTTCTGTTGGGCTACGACGAGGTACGGAAGCTAAAGATTACTCATTTTAGAAAACTGGCAACACAGTTTGCAGTTTAAATTAAATCCTGTCTTGGAAAATGGGTTAATTTAGGATAAATTCAGTGACTGTGGTGCAGTGTTTTGCTGCTACAGTTGTGATTTGAGCCAATTGCAGCCGAGGCTCATGGGTATTAGGGCTTTGCCTTTTTATTTAAAAGAACTTAATCTAACAATTCAAAGGTCTAGTCAGTCAGTCTGTTCTTATTCATTCAAACTTTCTCTTTTAGTGAAAGCTGTAATGAGTATTATGGTATTTAATTAAAAAAAAACATGCACACTGAAACACAAACTTTTTATTGATTTAGTAATTCAGCAGAATGGATCAAATCCAGCCACACAAGCACTGACGCGTATCTACGGCTAATGAGTGGGCCTCAACAGCTCCGTATTCGTGGAGACGGTTCAATGTGGTTTCTGGCCTGCACCGGTAGCCCTGAATTCCTTCTCAGAGATAAGAAATATTCAATAATCAATCTTCCATTTTGGACGGTTAACTGCTTAATTCAGCTCAAAATGCATCAGATTGATGCACGACCCTGGAGGTCAGCTCCATAGCAACTGCACTGAGAGCACAGCATGACTAAGAAAAGCTGCTCGCTCAGTGTTGTGTTTTACACCAGCATCAGCCCCAAGACATGCAGCAGTCTGGAAGCAATGTGATGAATGACTATTGACTACAAATATTGAGGGGTTAAGCTTAACTTATGAAGGTAAAAGTGATGTAAAATCAATAAGAGCAGAAATGTTTTTACGCCTATGGAAGCTGCAAACCTTGTAAGATCTCGTTTTTTAACAACTCGTTTTGGATTTTCAGATAATAAAACTAACACATTTTAGGCTAATATATTCTGACAAACACCATTCAGGGAGGTGGAGAGAGAAAGAGGAAAAACGTGACGAAACGGCGGTAAGAGACCACAGAAGAAGAGAGGAAAAGGAGGAGAAAACCCAGCAGAGAGTGGATGGAGGAAAAAGGGAGAGCGTGTCAGCTGTAATTAACGGATAGAAGGCTGATCTACAAGTGGGGAGGGACATGTGGAGGAGAGGGAACAGCAGGCATTAGACCCTCTGACGGCCACAGAGGCCGTTTAACTCATCTCATGTGCAAAGGCAGAGGTGAGCGGAGCATGCGGCAGCTGAATATGTGCTGTACAGCAAAGTAAACATGTAGAAGTGAAACGCCACTTGAGAGAAACTGTGATCAACATGTTTCACTATTTTATATAATGATAATAGCATCTATTGCAATAATAATAGGAATAACAACAAAAACGGTTCTTTCCAGCCCTAGAGAAGACAATAACAACAAATAAAACTACTACACAGTACACAATCAACGTTGAGCCTTGCACAGGCGAGCTTTGATCAACTTCCAGCTACTGAGGGAACCGAGGAAACAAAGTCCAATAAAAAGGGGACGGACGTTTCAGAGAAAATTGTGTTCGCTGCAAACACACTGAAATGAGTGGAAGAGGGCTGGGGAGTGGGCGGGGAAATCAAAACGAATGATGTGGGGGAAAGAGTGAGATGGAGGAGAGAGTGAGAGAAAGCATCAGGAAGCACAGCTGGGTTGTGGCCCATTTAAAGTAGAGCTCCTCCCCCTTCTTCTTCCTCCTCCTCCTCCTCCTCCTCCACGACGGTCACGGAAGGAACAAGGAAGAATTTGTCTTCGTTGGAGCCAGAGAAGACAGTTTTCAAACTGACCACTGTCTGGGTCACAGTATGTCTGTGTGTATACATACCTACATACACACACACTGTATAATCATATTTTAAAATACACATGATTATACATATTGTATATATGTAATATGCATAGGATTAGAGGATTCCGTCATATCACTTTTCACTTCTTCTCTTACATGTAGATATATATACGCTGACATGATTCCCCTAAACCAGCCATCCCGGTTACATCTGTTAATATCTTTTATAGTTATTATATACAGACAGTGTTTGTATGCAGTGCAACATACATAACAGTCGGCGTCTGAGGTAACTGGGTGACTGACGCTGCCCTTTAAAAACGGTTGGTCTAAATAAAGCCCCCGCCACACCGCTAACCTTCATCGGCTCGGTTCTCTACAAATACTTCATGGTCCTCCTCGTTCAGCAGCATGAACTTGATACCAGCATCGCTGTGAAGACGTCTGTGACCATCAATCTCAAGAGCTGCGATTTCCCACACAAGTCCCATGATCCACCTCTCAGACAAAGCTGATCTGTATACAATGGGAAAAATGTGCATTCTTGCATGTTATTGATTCGTTTTTTTCTGAACCGCGATTAAAGAGTATATTTCTAATTCAATAATGCATTCTATGGTACAATATAATGTAGGCCTTAAAGCGTCTCTCAGTCTGCATGTGATATGAAGCAAATCAAGTAGCCTAACATTGTTTTATTTACCATAAAAGGACATCAGACAGCTGACTCAAGCGTACCTAAACATTGTTTTTTTAAGCCATGAGAGGAAATGAAAACCCTTTGGTTACAATAATCCAAGCGTATATCTGATAGATTAATATAATCAAAAAGGAACAAAAATATATATTTTGTATTATATCTTATAGAAGAAAATATGGTTTTATTACGGATATTATTTTAAGGGCATAATGAATGGAAAAAAGTTGAAGTTAAGTGCATGTTTCAGTCGCACGGTTGTCTTAGTGACACAGAAACAGATTTATTACTTATGCTTGCCTCACAATCTCAGCCAGATAAACCGCTGATGGCCCTGCTCTGGACTTTGCTTTCATTTTTATTATTTCTTTTTATTGCTCGTGCGTTCGTTCACGGGATTACAAAAACACTGAATTGGTTGACGCTTTATTGGAGCGCTGAAAAACGGTTGAGACCAGCTCGACTTTAATTAGCAGCGCGCCACACCCGTCAAAACGTGACTGGTGTCGGAGGAGTCTGAGTTCGTGGCCTCATGTCACCGGCTTGCATTGAGAATGACTTGCTGAATGCTGGTGTGTCGGCCTCAGCGCCACGCAGCATTGGGAGGAAAACTCACCCAATCGCTGACTCACACAGCGCAGTTGCTGGGATTATAGCCTGTAACTACAAGCCTGAGTCAATATACATAACCAAACTGCTGCTAATGTTCATTTAGGATCCATGTACCCTTTTGTGCTCAACCACCCATGATTGCAAGCAGCTTTATAACGACTGTGTGTGTAGGTGTGTGTGTGTGTGTGTGTGTGTGTGTGTGTGTGTGTGTGTGGGGGGGGGAGTCTTGACAGGCCTACGCCAAGCCTCCAAAACGTTGCTGCTGCAGTTGTGAAAACTGTTACATAAGCCTGCTGTTGTGACTTGTCTGTGTTTCCAGCTCCTGGAGCAAAAACATTTTCAGCCAATAATATCTATTCAGAGGTTTGTCTGTGCATTTAGAGATCTGTGTACACATTAATACATCTTAATACACTTGCAAATCTGAAATAAGATGTGTTTGCAAAAATCTGAAAAACCACACACAGATGCTGGATAAATATTTGCACATTCACAAATCTCAGAATACTTTTAGAGATTATTTGACATAAACAAATCTGATCACGCACACACAGATACAATTCAGATTCCAGAAACAAGTTTGCAAATAGTGTTGGTCCCATAGATGTGCTAATTGTGCAGAATTACAATCCCACTGGAGGAGTGCACTTTTTCAGCATGTTTCCATGCATAGTACAAAAATAATTGGTTCTTGCACAGCAAGCTACTGCTCAGACAGACATTTGATTAATATCCTGAGCAGAAGTAATGCAAAGCAATTAATTTCAGTCAAACTACATCCAACTACACTTTCAATCTCACACTATTACCCTTTTAGTTTTATAACGCCGAACTTTTGCTATGTTTATGCCTAGCGTCCACATTAATCTGGTGTTTTCGAAGACCTAAAATGGCGATGTCTGAAAACTCAGACGCAGACGGCCACGTTTGCTTCTCAATTGGCTCTCGGACGACGTGTCCCTCCCTGATTCGTCACGTCTCTATCACGTGATCATTTTCCGGCAATGAAAACACGGCTTTTCAACATGGCTTACGAGAATGGCCAGAGTATATGAATGATCATGAGATATGCGTCGTCAGGTGTGGCAGTGTGGATTGAGATTTTATTTCTGGACGGAGAGAATTCTTTAAATGATAACTCAGTGAAGGTGTAGCCATCATTCTAGATGATTCCTATTGTTTAGCTTGGGAAGAAAGAGGTCCTTTGGGGTCACCAGCTTTGGGCTATCCAGGTAGCCAAGAGCCAGTTTAGCTGCTGGGTGCCTGCAATGTGCCAGGATTTCACAAAACAAGTCAGGCCTGGGCTGCAGTCCAAACCAGGATACCCTTCTCAAAAGAGAGGAAGTAAGAGAGCAAAGAAGAGAGCGATAGAAAATGTTAGCGAGGGGGAAATAATTGATGCACTGCTTAGCCATGCAGTTATTCTATTTAATAACATACAAAATGAATGAAAACACAATAGAAGCCGACTACAATTAGGCCGATTCACTGTCAAAAATCCCATTTTTAGTTGTGTCCTACTTAAAAGTCCTCACCAGTACAACTTTCTCTCACAAAGGCCTGCCCTCTTCGTCACGTGAAATTAAGGGAAAAAAGCAGAGAGGGCGGCGAGGTTAAATTATCCGTGCCCTACTGTTGCAGAGGCTGATGTATTGCCGGCAATCAGTAAACCCGTTCAGCATGTTTGACAGTAATGAAGTATGAGTGGTGAACAAAGTACTTTAGTCCCTACTGTTCTCACTGCCTCCTGCCAAGCATCAAAACTCTTGTTTCCAAATCAATTTCGACCACTTCTTGCCCACCATTCAAATAACCACTACATTACTGGAGTCAAGTCGACCAACATAGGCAAAACAGATGTGCACTATTCTTTTCTGTTGAGAGCAATGGAGGATCTATGGTGCCACATCTGGGCTGAGCAGCGAGAGACAGAGCGAGTGAAGGCAATGAAGCAGAGACACTTGAAGAGAAGGAGACCCGTGGAGAGCAGACATCAAAGAAGGAAGAGATGGTCTGGTGGAAAAGGAAGAGGGTAAGGAGATAGGCCTCCACTTTTGTTTATCACTATCGCTTTCTTACAAGAACTACGGTAAAAACATTCTTCAGTGCACAAGCGGAGGATGTGGCAGGTAAGGGAGTGATTTAAATTAAACTTAGCTGGAGCAAAATTAAGATAAAAAACAGAAGCTGTAACATTAACATTTCAAAGCGTCACAATGGCGGCTTATTACTTAGAGAGAGCAGCTCTGACCTCAGCGACTCTGCATCGGGGGCCACCCGAACCCCAACAACAACTTAAAAGCAGCACATGCTTTAAATGCCACAAGCGTTATCCTCATATTTGAATAATGGCCAACTCATGTCAATAAATAAGCAATAAATATAATCTGGCTGACCCGTTGCTTCTTCCACCACTCAGGTCTATTTCCACCATTGCTTTGGCAAAGGAAGAATTGGCACACTGTAACTCACAGCAACGCATTATCATCAAAAGCGGCTTCAAAAATAGTAGTTTGGCCTTTGCGCTAGCTGCCCTGAAAATAGACCAGCTCCAGACACAGAGGGGCTTCTATTTTAAAGAATGACCACACGGTGGCTGAGAGGTGGGTCAATATTGCCAGACAAATTAATGACGAAGTAGCAATAAGGACCAGGCGGAATTCACTTTCACTTCAGTCGATGCAGGAACTGAAAAGCTCTTGATGGAAAAGAAAATATTTCTGCAATTGTGATATTAATATATCAGATTGCCCAGAATAAGAACTGATAAATGGACAGTACTTGTATAGCACCCTTCTAGTCTTGCAACCACTAAGAGCGCTTTTACACACCCATTCACACCCATTCATATACTGATGGGAGGGGCTACCATGAGAGGTGCGACATTCCCAAAGCGTGGGCGCGGCTTACAGAAGCAAATTGGGGTTAAGTGTCGACATCAACATGGACTGGAGGAGCCGGGGGTTCAAAACGCCAATCTTCCGATTGAAGGACACAGCCGCACAGAGCTCTGTCATAAAATAAACCAATGTTTTATATGATTCAGATGAAATCCAAACTGTGGTTGTAAGATCAAGAGACTGAGTGAAAAGAGATAGACGGAGAAAAAGGTCAAGAACAGATCTACCACCGTATTACCCCTGCAGCACACCTCGTGTGTCCTGCACAGATAGCGGTCTGTGATAAACAGAGTCACCAAGAAGCCTGTCAACCAGCTGCTTGCTTAGTCAGGATGATAAACAGTCTACGCCTGTTCTACCTAAGGCGGTGTTGATACCGATGCATGATAAAAATCTCCACCACCAGACAAATAGAGCATTTCTAGTTATTTATTGTGTTGCTAATATAGCTGCAGGATGAAGTGGACACAACATCTTAAGTGTTTCCCACTGTTGGCTTTTGAAAGACAAAAATGTCCATCATAACTAGTGTTAGACTTTGAGCAAACTCTGCACAGCCAAGGTTCAGTCAAGCCCATTTAGTTGAATAAATTCATTCCTGAGTGATGACGAATTTAAGTTGTCATGATTCAAATGTTCCTTTCGAACTAAACAATGGGCAAAAATATGAATGTACATTTCCCCTGCCGTTTTTGGGATTGTTAGACTAAGTTTAACTGACATGTCGGGTAAAGTCACTGCGTACTATGCAACTGCTGGCAACATTGTTGACTACTCTGACAGTTTACGATCCGCCATGCTGAACAGACCCCGCCATCAGCTTTAAATAGAAGTGTATTTCATTTTGTGTGCTTGATTTAAGTGTGCAGCCGTAGCTTGGCAAACATTCAACAAGAAGTGGGTCACCTAGAACTATAAAGGCTGGACTCGTACTGAATGTCATTAACGGTGTTTTGACCGAGGCCAAAGGAGGCCATTATCGAGTTTTCCCTCAAACCAGCTGGCAGAGATTATAAGATTACACAAGGTGTAAGCCTGAATGACAGCTTTGGGGGGGTTGAATGTTTGCCTCCACATGTACAGTAACCTTGGTCAGGTTAATCATTGGCCGGTCGGTCTATGGCACAAGGTTCTCTGCGTTGTCTGGAGACAATCGATGCCATAGTCAGCTGTACACATGCACCAATCAGGGCCGCAAATGCATACAGAGGATTTTATTTTCTGTGTGGACGTGGGCGCATATCTACACATGCTCAAGCAAAGCTTCTGATACAAATCTGATTTGATGAAATAACATGCATTACTGTAAATTATAGAAATGAAATACATTACACAAGCAATTTTTACCGAGCTGGATAATTGAAAAAGACTCCACTCCCTGAGTCCTCAAGAACAAGTGGCATCTGACAGAGGCTGACAAAGCTCTTAAGGGCTCAATAAAACATATTAAATAAACAATATAATCCTGGTCATCATTAAGTGACAACTTGTTCAAGGTGTTGCGTTGTTCTAGTGTTTTGGGCTTTATGTGGTAGTAGTATAAACTAAAGTTATAGATGTGTCTTCAACTCTTCCTTCTTTGAAGCACAGACGATAACTTCCAATGTCACTCTGTAGAAATAAATAAAAACTTTTCAAACCAGACTTTGAAAAAAATCCACTGAGGAACAATTTCTTGCGTTTCACGCCACCGTCAAAAATATGATCTCCAGCTTCAAAAGATGGCGGTGACATTGTGCATTAGCCATGACCCTCAGCAAATCAAAAGAGCTGCAGCTCTGGTCCTGGAGGGATTCATCAAGTTGCTCACACTTCAACAGGTTGGAGCCTCACTGCCAGAGGGGTCTGAACCCGCGGCCTCCTGCTGACAGTTCCCCTGGTTACTCTGCCACCCTGCTGACAGCGATCAGGTGGAGGGGACAATGCGAACCCTCGTCTCTTGAAAAAGATCCCATTAGAGGCGCAAAGGAATGGCATTTTCACTCCACTTTCAATAGCCCCATTTGTATAGACCTGAATTTAAACTTCACATAGTCATTAAAAATGTCATGAGATTGTCATATCCTAAAATATCACAAAAATATAGTTTGTAATTTACACTGGATTTTTACTATTTTTTGCAAAATAGTAAATAGCAGATAAAAATAACCTAAATCCCTTTAAAAGTATCTTACTTCTGAACGTTGGCAATCAAACCCAGGCACACTCAGACAACTTTTCCTTTTCGTCCAATCAGCAATCTCCAATAAGCAAGGGCCGAGTGGGCAGAAAGTATACGCGTGTATTCCTTCTACAGATGAAGGGCATTCCCCTCCTTGCTGACCCGGAAATAAGGGATTAAAGCAACCCACATTCAGGCAGATGAGCTGCTCAACATAAACAGAGGAACTACATATCTCAGTCTAGCAAGCATGCAAAAAATCCCGACTGACAATAAAGAGTAAAAAAATAATACAGTATGGCTCAGTGTCCAACTGCTCGGAGGGTTTTTACAGTAACAGGTTATCACGGGAAAGCAGCCAAGGCAGGACATTCTACCATCTTGGTTAATTGATCAGAAAACAAGTTGTGACACATCAGACTTTACAGGACTTGCAGTGAAACACGGTACAAAGAAAGTCCTTTGTGTGTTCCTGTAGGAGGCTTGCATTCGTCTCATCACGAAGATACAAGTAACCAATATGTTTGCATTTCTAAAACCACTCAAACAACAGATCATGATGCATCATAGATACACACACATTATATTTTTAAGATATACAAATATATAACTAAAAATATAAAAAGATACACACACACACACACTCTTGTACATAAACATACGTATGTGAATATATGTGACAGTCCACCATCATCATCATCCCCATCAATCATTTAATGTGTCGCTCAAAAGTAGGGGAAAGTGTGTGCATGCTGTAACAGAAAGCTGGAGAGAAAAAAGTGTCTTGTTTTTTTGGTGGAGCTAACCGCCTCCACTAACTTGGGAAAACCCGGAGATGTGTGGCACAGTTTCTATTTCATGCAAATAGTCAACACTTTTTTTGTTGTGTCTTGTGTTTGTTACTTTAAAGATGTTGCTGCCCATTCTGGGGAGTTGTTGCTTTTCATTTTCAAATGGGATTTCTCTGAATGTCAAAGATGTATTGGTTTTAAATCTGCCAAGCACCATATGTCTAAGAAAAGCTTAGAACAATATACTGACCACAACGCAAAAGACAAATATAGCTGCCCCATTGTTCGCAGTGTGCTAATTGAGTGTTAATTTAGAAATTCCGAGGAACACACAAATCAGACCCAATTTCTGAGAACAATACCTAAATAATAATAACAACAATATCTGATCTATTTTTTACCCTGAATGCCAGTTTGCCCAAAGAGGGGGAAAAGGGCAGCAGACTGAGCCATTCCAGACATCTCACTTCCTGTTTCCTGTTTGTTGCCAAACATAACATAACACACTCCTTTATTTATTAAGTACAGTAAGTCAGATCCGTCGGGGCTATATTTATGCCCTCTCAACATATCAGAGTATCGAATTTCATGTGACCGTAGCAGCGGAAGCATTTGTGCAAAAGGAATAAACTGCTGACCTCAAACAAACTATGGCAAGTCATTTTAACGTTTCATGAGTCGGGCTAACCAGTAACCATTTGGTGGTGAGAATTGCATTTCAACATGTCAAAATGTCATTTTAAATATCTGAAATATGATTACACAAATATGTATACCACTAATTACAATTGTATTTCAGATATCTGAAATGTAAATCTAGATGTCTGTTATTACATTTACAATTCCAAGTCGACTTATCAATGATTACATTTTGACTACTATTATTACTTAAATATCCAAAATGTAATTTATGATATGTGTAATGTAAGAACAATTGTAAATATCTGCTATGAATTGAATTGTTGATATTAATAATGAACATTTTGACTCGTGAGAATTGAGCTGTAGATATCAGTCATTAGAATTTCTACTAGTCAAACTGACATTATGGATATGTTGGCTTGGAAGTATAAAAGCAATTGTTGATATCTGCATTCTCCAATACTGCGACTGATTAAACACTTAAAGCTTGTTCCATAAACAGATTATTGAATGCATGCTGTCCATTTCTGGTCTAAATGTTACACAAGCCATCAAATGTATGACATAGGGAGAGTTGTGCACCAACACAAACTTTAGTGGTGATGGCCATCACATGTTTATTAGAAGAAAAAAAAACTATCCACCAAGGATCTTGTATTCTATTCTGAGTATTAGTAATCTACACCAAGAAATGCCTCTCAGCTAGCTTTGCCAAGCAGCCACAGCCATCACATGATATGCAATGAGGCATTTGTGAGTGTATATGTTTGTCTGCTCATAGTGCACAGTATGTGGGTTTAATATGTAGAGATGCACCGACTGCAATTTCCTTGGCCGATCCCAATTTCCAATTTTTTTTTAAGTCTGAACTGCAGATTCAGTTTTTCTTTCTAAAACCTATCGATCGACAGTGAGGCCCTAGAGTAACTTTTTTCACCATCAACAACAACATTGTAAAAGTTTTATTAGAACAAATCATGATACATATTTTAACTTAGTAGAGCTTGAACGCACCACAATGCATATCAATGTAACCTCTGTTAACGTTAGCTCTGTAATAAGTAGAACTGTGCATGTATTTATGTATGCAACGTTAACAGAGGTTACATTGATATGCATTATGGTGCGTTCAAGCTCTACTACATATATACACATATATACATACATAGACTTAAGGAAAATAAACTACACTCTAAGTTCACTAATTATGTTTTGCATTAAACATATGACAATTTAACAACATGATTGATGTCCTGTACGCAGTAGGACATCATAATAACATTCATGCATTATGGTAAGTGTCTCTATTACTCTGTTTCCTGAATAAAAAGACACAATCCATCATGAGGCCTGTTACATAGCCCTTAGACACAGGGTTCATACACATTTTGACCAATGGATTTCCATGACTTTAAACCAAATTTCCATGACCAAACATTTTGTGAAATCTGGGTCTAAACATGAAAAAGTGAGAAAATATAGTATTTAAACTAGCAATGAGGATTCCAAAGCATACAGTATATTTTAAATTACACAAATAAACGAGAGACAATAGTTTGATTAAAAGAATAAACATTTATAGATATACTCAGCGTATGCCTGCTTATATTTTGAGCGCCTTTCTTTTAAAAGCATATTAATTATTTCAAAATCAGCGTAAATGAACGACATGAACATATGAATATAACAAATGTCCATGACTTTTCCAAAACATTTGGGATTTTATTTTTTTTAAGGACTTTTCCAAGCCCGGAAATAACCATTTCAAAATGCCATGACTTTTCCAGGTTTTCCATGACCGTATGAACCCTGTAGATATGTTCACGACATGCAACACCAGTGTAAACATGACAGCAGACACCAAAACAGCCTTAAAAAAGAAACCGCTTGGCTGCTACGAGCCCTAGACCTCCTTTGGCTCTCTGAACTACAGTGACCCCAACCGAAGCCTACATCAAAGACTCAGTACAGTAGAGCTCCAAAGACGGGAGGGCGAGCTAAGCAGACAGAGTGAATGAAAGAGATATTGTTGGGAAATGCGTCTTGGCTGTAAGATCTGGCGTCTTGGCTGTAGGATCAGGCCGCATGTATAAAGCCTCTTTAATAAGGAAAAGTAGCGATATGGAATCCGGTTGATCTTTCAGCTTCACAATGACGACCAAGTTGGAAACACCTGCTTTTCAAACCGAATTTTAGACAAGCTTCTGGAGGCCAAACGCAGGCTTTTTGGAGGTACCAATCCACACAGAGTGATGCATCACAGGACATTTCCACACACTCAACAAAATGTAGCATGAATGTTTCTGTTTCCCACATGCCGAGACCAAAATGATAACAAAGTGTTTGCAACTGATGAAGACCGGGGGGAAATAGAAAGTGGTAATTAAACAGTACGATTCAGGCAAAAAAAAGAGTGAAATGTTCCTTTGCATACAACAAAGGTTATCAGTAAGCCTATTAAGTAACAGGAACTCAAACAAACATGTGTATTGAGGTTGGCATAATCTTAAGAGATTACAAATCCAGGAAACTGAGTCAACAGACATGAGTCTGACCTAGTTTGGCTGTAGGTTGTTTTATCTTTCTGCTTTGAAATGAGTACACTAACAGTAAGACTTTAAATTCCCTGAATGCATCTTATATCATGCATATATATGACTCGTTAAAACCCACAATATAGTACATACACGTAAATAATCAAATTGATGATCAGAGCCATAAACTATGTTCCACTGTTAATAATCACATCAGATTTTGTCTTCACAAATGCAAAAACTCCATTCGATTGCCAGTTAGTTTGGATTTTTTGTTATTTGGATGACATAGTTTGTTGACGACGATGCCGTTAAGGATGAGGTTGAATCACCTGACGGGTCTCGTGGTTTCTAGAAATGTGTTCACAAATGTTGATGCGGAGTAGCGTGACAAATCTTGATTATGTTCAATTCAGTGAGCCAATCACTAGGAAATTAGTACCCAAAGCTACAAAACCAACAATGCAGTTGCAACACCAGCTGCCGGCAACAAGTTCCACAAAGATAATATGTTGGATATTCACAACAACAACATGAAAAAAAAAATTGAAAATGCAAAGATTTAAACTTGGTGTAAAACCTCAAATACTGAAACCCATCTTTGGGCGTGACTAAGGGGCAATTATAATAGTGATCATCACGCAATGACTCATCATAATCCCTATCATCATTAACTCTTTTATTCATATTTATGGTAACCGCCCAACTAATACTAGAATCCCTCGCTACAACGCGCGTTTACGTTCCTGTTGCATGACGCCTCCCTTCCATTGGCCACCTGGATCTGTCCCCGTCCACTTTTTTTCCGGAAGCTTCTATCCAGGAAGGCCACATGCGTCTCAGACTGTGATCTGTCTGAGCGAGCTGTTGGTTGCAGATACAAGTACATATTTAAGTCCGTTTCAGGGTTTTATATTCACTGTGAATAACATGCAGCTGTTTTTCTCATGGTAGCCGATACTTCTGCCATCACCATCAGTTTGTTGGCACCAAGCAGTAAATAAATATACAGTTAGGTCCGTAAATATTTGGACATTGACACATTTTTCATTATTTTGGCTCTGTACACCACAACAATGGAGTTGAAATGAAAAAAACAAGATGTGCTTTAAGTGCAGACTTTCAGCTTTAATTTGAGGGTATTTACATCCAAATCAGGTGAACGGTGTAGGAATTACAACAAATTAAAATGTGGCCACCCTCTTTTTAAGGGACCAAAAGTAATTGGACAAATTAATATAATCATAAATCTAATTGTCACTTTTAATACTTTGTTGAAAATCCTTTGCAGTCAATGACAGCCTGAAGTCTGGATTCCATAGACATCACCAGACGCTGGGTTTCGTCCCTGGTGATGCTCTGCCAGGCCTCTACTGCAACCGTCTTCAGTTCCTGCTGGTTCTTGGGCTTAAGCTTGGGGCTTAAATATGTACTTGTATCTGCAACCAACAGCTCGCTCAGACAGATCACAGTCTGAGACGCATGAAAAATGTGTCAATGTCCAAATATTTATGGACCTAACTGTATATGCCTAACTTCGGCCTAGGCATGAAGCACCAACATTTGATTATCAGTTACATAACGAGAGGCTTGAGCCAAACACCATGAATGAGAAAAATTGGGTTCCAACTGTGCTGAAAATTCCCATCGAGCAGCAAGGTGGGCTCCGTGATATACAGTAGAGTACATGGAGTCAGTTGCTATGCTAACGCATGTGGTAACCAGGGAGTCATTCATTCTCCCATCTTTATTCCTACTTTGAGATACAGTATGCATCAAATAATGGAACAGCACTGCAACACATGTTTTTTTTACCTTTTTCAGCATATAATGTATCAAATGCAGCGGTGTATCCCAATGTCATAACTATCACGTTGTGTTGAATTTTTAGACCTTGCGGAGTGGCATCACAGGCACACAGCATGGTAACACGCGCCATGCTGGTGCCACAAGCATCAACATACCAGGAAGCAGTTCCGCTGAAAAAGCAGCACTGTGGCACAGATTACAGATGCAACCAACATGTTGTTCTAAAAAAAAACAACACTTTGTTGTTTGAATGAATTATCAAGTTATAAAAACACCTAGAAAAGAAGACCCCATAAAGTGAACTTCTACAAAGCTTTGTCTTCAGTGTTTGTGGTCGCAATCAAGTCTCCTATTGTCTATTATACAGAAAAAGCTTAAACAACAAACAGTGTGCACTTGTGAGCCAAGACAAAGAGACTTTTCCACAGTTGAAGGTGGCGATCAGCAGAGCAACCCAGGAGCATGTCAATGTGACAGCAGGCAGATAACAGAGGGCGACACTCGTGCTCATGTTTGCCTTATTTACAAAGCGGCCTGAAACAAGCACCTCAGTGGTTCTGACAGAAGGGTTGCACTGACTCACATTATTACCCCGGGCCCACATTAATGAAAAACACATCTTGTGATCTGCCCATTCAGGCCACGGTCACAAAGAAGCTCACAAACACAGCAAATGCATATCTCTCTTTCAGAGTTCTCTACTTTCAGTTATCAGATCCACGCTTGAAGTAAGGCGTGTCCAGCCGACACTTCTCATACATGTACATGACTTTTTCACAGAACTCATTTTCCATCACTTAAAACACGACTGTACTGAATCCTCAGAAATGCACATATCGTGTTTTCTCAATGAATCATTTCCTGTGGGAATTACGCAGTTACGCAACTGTGATATCTTTACAACGAGCGCCATGTCACAACACAATTTTGGAAAAATCCCAGAGGGCGGCGCGTGGACAAAATATGATGAGATACTGTGGATGAGAACAACCTCTCAACTGTGCCCGAAATAATATTGATCTTCAACATCTGATTCCGAGCAACCACAAAAAAAGAAAAAAAGAAAATGCTCCAGGTTATTGAATCACCAAAGACACAAGATTAGAAACCCTTTAAAGGCGGTCTAACCATCTTATCAGGGTGACTTTCACCAACTCAACTAATTTGACTCCCTTCCTTATTTGACTATATATCTTCCCCCTCCAGACTCTTTGTAACCAAGCAACTAATAAATCACCTCATCTGCCTTCTCGGAAAATAGTTGAGTAAATAAAAGGAGATTTCTTTTCCTGTATTACATTTTGTCATAGCATTCCTAAAATGTGATGTGGAGAAATGTGTGTCCTGCTGTGTCTGCCTATTGGAGGCGATAAGCTCCAGCTGCTCTCCAACCCAGGGCCGTTAGCACTCCTCACAAAAGAAGATACGCAACGGACTAACATACAACACCACCTGTGACTACTCTTTTCGGGGCTTATTGAGGGGACGTCTCTTTTGTGCTTGAATCACACAGAGTTGGGCATAAACGCTGTAAAACGCAGCAAGGGCTTTCATTTCCCAAATCCAAGGTGTCCTACTGGGAACTGGAGTGCCCCGATACATCGCTCAGAGCTTTATTTGATTGAGGAGCATCAACAGAGACCGGATATTTGTTTTGTGGCTGCCAGAGACGAAGTGCTAAGACTTTTTTAAGGAGAATTTTGAGGAGCACTTTATCGACTGTAAAGTTTTGCTTACGATGATTACCAACTCATATTACTCTCTATGAGCCTTCCTTCACCACTTTAGGATCTGAAGGCCTTACCAAGAGCCAAAGACATGAGTAAAAATAGCAGTGAATGATGTGTGGAAATAAACAATACACTTGGAAATGAATATGGAAAGGCTAAGCAGTTCACATTTTGATAATGATAAATTAAAAAGGTCAATATTAGGGTGTCAGTATAATGGCCTCTCTGTTCTCGACAACTGAAGCGCAACACACCAAAACACACACATGTCATACTTAGAACAAACACAGCACTGTTTTGCTCAGGTAATTCTGACATGAATAGTCACGATGGTAAAACCCCAAATAAATAACTTCTCATCTGGTTCTGCAGGACCTGAGGACTGATGAAAGGATGGATGCAATTACAAACACTTCATATTGTGTATTTTCCAGGAAAGAAAACAAAAATTGTGAATAACCCATATTTATAAATAACCCTAACTAACCCTCATTGAATTTATTTCCTGCTAAAAGATTGCAGTGATCAAGTGAGTCAAACAAAAGAATGGCATTAAAAGTCTAATCCAGAGGGTTTGGCCTTCAGGGTCAGACTGCTTAATGACAATGAGTGTTTCTGACACAGTGTTTGAGTTTAGAAAAGGTGGCAAAGATGTGCAAAATAAAAAAAGTTCTAGTCAGAGTCTAGATCACAGTTTCTACTCTGAGAAATGCATCACACTTTAAATGTGCGCTGCAATTATTTTACATATTTTAACATTTAAAAAGCACAGCAAATACCCTCAAGTATACCGTGAAAGAAAGCAAAGTAATTCCATGACACCTACCTGGAGAAGTTGACGAGCCCATCGTCGCCCCTCTGTAACCCGGATGACTCTCCGAATCTGTTCCCCCTGGCCCAGGTCTCCCCCACCAGAGGCAGGTTTGGGTACATGCCAAAAGACTCCTGGTCTTGTAGGCCCACCGTGGAGGACGAGTTGGCTCTGTAGTGGTAGTTAGATCCTACTCCTACGCCCAGAGATGAGGCCATGGGGCCGCCTCCATGGAGAGCGCTCATGCCGCCCTGGAGACACTGCGCCTGGCCGAAACCGCCGTTGTCCTGCTTCTCCTGTTTGACAACACCAGGAGTACGGATGTGGATGAAAGAGTCGTCCGGATCCTTCTCTTCCTTGATCATAACGCTGGAGAGAAGGGATGCAGGTGGCTGGGGAAGCTGATGCTGCTGGTGCTGTAGAAGGTGGTGCTGCTGGTGTGCGGGGTTGTGCTGCTGATCCGAGCCATTCACACTGGTGCAGTTCACTCCGTTCCCGATGAGAGGCTTGGTTTCCTTTAGCAAGCCGCTGACAGCACCACCACCACCACCCCTGCTGTCGTGTAGGATGTCATCCAAGTGGGCCACTTCTGAATCCAAATCAAATCCGCTGATTTCTGGCAGGGAATTAGGAAGGTCCAGGTCTTGCCAAATCTCAATATCCTCGATTTGGCGACTGCTGTTGACATCCATATCACAGAGACCTGCGTCTGTGTGTCCGCTGTACGTTTCCGGATCTTTATCCGGAGAAAAAGTTGCCTCCTGCTTGATGTGCTGGGGGAAAAGGTCTGGCAGAGGTAAGTTGCCCAGGATGGAGGAGATTGAGGTGCTGATGATGGAGGTGGGTCTCCGGTCGATCTCTGCAATACTGTGTTTCAACAACGGCAGGTTGAATCCGCCAATATTCTGGTGTTGTTTCAGCCTTCTAACGATTTTACCCTCCTCCATGTCTGACCTCTCACACGGGACATGATGCTGAAGGGAGTCAAAGAGGCCTCCAAGCTCCCCCTGGTCTTTGGTTCCACACCCTCCATTTGGGGCCACTGTGGGCTGGGGCAGAGGCCCTTGGGCAAGCGGGTGCGCTGCAGACTGGTGAAGTGAACCAGCTGTGTCACCTGCATCTCTGGATTCTCCAGCTCCTGTCTCCCCAAATGTCAGACTGTCGTCTCGATTACCGTTGCGCTTCAGTCCACCCTGATCCATTTCTTTATCCTGACAGGACAGTGAGGGTGAGTCAAAGAGTGCACAACACACACACACACACACACACACGCACACAGAGTGAGAGAGAGACAGAGAAAAAAGACAAGGTTAGGCTATTAAAAAAAAGAGTTGATGCTAGATAAGATGATACATACACAGTAGCTAGCTAGTTATACATACATACATACATACATACATACATACACAGATATATAAACACACACATACTTAAATGTCCCATATATCATTCACAGTGTCATGGGTCTTCAAATATCTGCATTAAAATTGTGTTATGGTTTAGTTCAAAAGCACTAATGGTGTAAGACCCGTATATAATATTAAGCTTCTGCCTAAGCCATTATCTTATTTATTTATACTTTTTTTTTTTCAAATAAAAAAATGACAGCAGTCGCATCTAATCGGCCATCTCCTTCTCTCACACCCACACTAGAGAGATATGGCAGAGGAAAGCACAAACCTGGCGGAGCAAAATTAGCACAGGAAAAAAAAACAGCCATTACATAACATGACTGACTATAATGCTCATGTTATTTCTTTGAACTGTGCCCTCCACTCAACTTGAGCGTCAAGAAAGTGCAAGCAATGCTGAGGCAGAACTTGTGTAACAGCCAGCGCCACTGACAAACCCACATGTGGAACAACACATCTGTCGTATGAGATGAACGCACTATGAGTCTTTGGGCATTTGCAGCAGGCGCCAATAACCGTCTGTTTGTCTCCATTTGCAACAGAGCGCAGATTAACAATGCAGTCAAAACTCCATTTACAATACATGAAATGTAAACAACCTAAAATACAATTAAACGAAAGCAAGCACACGCATGTGTCAACAACTTGTGCAAAGGAAAAGCTCGCTGCGTTTCTGCTGCAGCTCACTCAGATATTTTCATCGCAATTTATTGCCATATCTAAAAAAATAAATAATAATAATAATAAAAAGGCAGAAAAGAATGAATTTTAACCAGGCAAGCTGTCACCTGCGGCGAAATGTCTTTTTCAAAGTCAGTGCCTCTGACTAATACATATTACAAAACAGGCCTGCACCGCTCAGGACCATTTGTGAAATACACGCAACATTAAAACAAAAATGTTACCTTGAATTAAAGCATTGCCGAGTGGTAAACACGTCTGGACCATTTCCTGTGAACTGGCTCTATAGTTGGTTTGTTGCCTCAAGCAGCGCTCGAAGAAGACATGACTCCATAGCCCCCAGCGCATATGAGAGATATGGCGCTATATGAGTTTACAGCACTTACGTAGCTGCTGCGTCTGTGTTATACGTGACGTTCAGGGACCCATGCAGGCTCTCAAACATTTTCTTCTTTTTTTTTGTTGTTGTTGCAAACATTAGGAATGATTTATTATTTAAATCAAACTCCCTGGTGGGGAGAATTATACATACTTTTGTTTTTAGTCACAGCTTTTATACACTTTTAACAAAAAGTGTTTCCTCATCGAGATTGCTGGTGTGATGCATTTTTAGAAGGTCGTTGGTAGAGCAAAGTCCGAAAAGTTTGGGGTTTCCTGACTCGCCACTGTACTTTTCCCACCAAACTGCACAACACAGCGTCACAGAATTAGTGCAACCTGTTGGCTGCGATAGGAAATTGCACCAATCACATGCCTCCAGCCGGAGATAAGCTCGTCGTTTGTGCAACCGTTTCTCTTTCTTACACAAAAAATAAATAAGACGGTTCCACCGAGCGCTGGAGGGGGTGGGGGATCTGTCAGTGGGACGCGGGGCGCAGAGTTGTCAGTGCGCCTACCACGCAGCACCGGGGACGCTCATCGTCGGCCTAACGTGACCTCCTCCGGGTGGGTGTGGGGTGAAGAGAAACAACCAGCGATTGCCTCCCTCCATAATTCTCCGGCGACAGAACAAGTGGTTGCAGTAGAGACCGTACCTGTAGTGAGAGGATGCGCTCCGCCAGTTAGGTCATCCCCCGTCAGTCCAAGTTGGAAAACATATGACAAATGACGCGATGTCCGCACAGTCAATGCTCTCGATTAAAAAAAAGCCGTCCTTGCAGCAACGCTGCGCGGTGAAATGTCAGCTGCGTTCGTCGCCGCCTCTCTCCCCGCGCGACAGGAAAACATCGTCCGCAAATATCAACTATTTTAGAAGTAAAGTCAACAGCGTCGCTGACCTAGCTTGGCGCTGTCGAGATCCACCGTGTGCGCCGTTTGGCCCGAGCTGTCGATAACTTTTATTAACGCACGTCGTCGAAACGAGGATAAACAAAAAAGAAAAAAAAAGTGATCGATCGCTTACTCGCTCGAGATTTCAGGATAATTCCGCAATGGTTCCACAGATCTGCGCTGCGATATTCTGCTCTTGCGCCATTAAACCCGTGAGTACATTACAGTTATATAATACAGCCGCGCTGCCATAGCGTACTCAACTGAAAACTCAGGCAGGGCAGGGCGGACAGTTAGTGAAACGGTGTCAAGCTGGATGACGCAGGTTGGTCGCTTCCTCCGAGTTCTTCCAAAATAAAAGCCCAGTTGTCGCCGTCGTCGATGAAAGTTACATAGTTAGACTGTATAGAAAAAAATACTTTCGGATCTTTTTAAAATTAGATGTGCTACCACAGCAGACAGCTGTGGCATGCTTTAGTTTTTTTTAATCCGCTCTGTTTTTCAAAGCGAGCCGTTTTTTCTTTTATTTTCCAGCAGAAATAGTTCTGCATTCCGCCACCTTCTGTATATCTGTGGCAGCTTGATGCAGCTGTTGGTTTGACACTTGCCTGTGAACGCCCCTTTCCTCTGCTGAGGAATCTGTCAAAACGTGTCTCCGTATGCCTTCGCTAGGAGGACCTATAGGTAGTAATTTATGTTCTGCTACAGTCTTTAACCACCAAAGTAAGTACAAAGCCCATAATAACTTTGAGTTCCTAAAGTTAAGTCCCTTTTAGGGCCCCTTTAGGGGTCAAATAAGGTTCTGAGCCAAGAACAGGGAGGCCTATTTTTCCTCAAATAGAGCATGTAATCACCATTAGGCTATAGAATTCAAGGTTTCATATGCCTCTTGATTTTTATCTAACTATGAAATTAAACATAGCAAATACCTCTCCTCCTCAGAGGTCCTCATATTTATCACAAATAAATAGTTTTTTGGTCATGAGAGGTCTTCATTTACCAAATCCACATAAAGGCAGGCTGCTGATAATGCTTAGACAGATTGTGAATGCTTACTGTAAGCGAGACATATGACACCGGGTTGTTTTGACACCCACTTTCAGTTATTCATCCAGAGTTCTTTCTAGGCCATTAATGAACTTAGAATCACACTGACATTGAGAGACAAGAAGCACACTGTTGAAGAAAAGAGGAAGCACAGTCAGCATATATTTAAACTAGGAAGGTGCGCTCAATAGTGCAGATCCCCACCAGGTGTGTCTGCAACCACCACTCTTGTATTGTGTGATTTAATTAATGCAGCCCACAAATGGCTATCCCAGCTTATAGACAACAATATTACATTTCATATCATTTAGCTGACGCTTACATGCTATACAGTAGACCCAACAACGGTGAGCAATTAGGGTTAAGTGTCTTGCTCAAGGACAGATCGACATGGACTAGTGGAGCCGGGGATTGAACCACCGATCGAAAGTCAGACTTGCTAACCACTGACCCACAGATAAAAAAAAATAAAACATCAAAGTTTTGTTAAATCCCCTGGCAAAGACCTGTATTGGTCGAAACATGTTGCGCTTTTAAAGATTTAGTCACTATAATAAAGGATTTTTGGTATTTTCTTCCTCAATTTTGGAGTGACTGGTTTACCTTCCTGTTCATCCAGAATTTCTTCCTAAAGCATCCAACATATTTTGATCTACGGTTGAATACACAGAGCAACCTCTCATATATAGGCCATAAAAGGTGTTTCGAGAAGTTGCGAGTCACCGCAACCTTGAGAGGTCCTTGAGCATGCATTCATAAATGGCCACCCGAAGTATAATGCAGTTTTCTGCAGCAGAATGCGAGATTAGCCGCGGACAGACACAGATGTGCACACTGCAAGCACGCACACACGAGCGATCGTATGGTTCTTCTGGCCGAGATAACTGCATCTTGTAAAGGAGAGAACGACGTTCTAACAGAACCATGAACAAGAACATGAATCATTCCTCGGGCAATATCTCTCTCTCTGCTCTCAACAAAGCAAAACTGAGAGTTGTAAATGGGGAGCTCAAACAGGGCGCAGCGTTTTTTACTGGAGCAAAGAGTCAAAGGCCAGGTTGACAGCCAGTAGCACTGATTTCTAATCTCTTACATGACAAGTCCCCTATATAATCTGTAGATAGATAGGTCAATGAAGTCTTCAAAGAAACCACATTTACAATGCCATAAAACACAGAAAAGTAGCACATTCTAGGGACCTTAGAATATTTCGCAACTACCCAAATATTTGATTATCAAAATGATGTTTCTGTCAATCAACTAATTGTTTCAGGACTACAGAATACAAACACACATTACAATACTTGATATATAAGAGGCCAAGAGAGGCACTCTGACTTTGCTAGTTCAGTTATGATCTTTTATTAAAGGACCTACTTGAGTCCAACATGAAGTGACGAGTGACCTTTTAGTGATATTAAGACTATTTTACAATTCTGTTGGTCACCTTCACCAGACAAGGTCTTCAGTTAGGAATTTATTTTTGTGATGACACAGTGGGCCAGAACAAGGAGTGATTGAAGTTATGTGCTGTGCAGAGTCAACCAAGGGTGAAGAAGAAGAAGAAGAAGATGATGAAGAAGATGAAGAAGAAGATGAGAGGAAGGGAGGTGGACAGTCCAGGCTGTGCAGACAGGCCCAGACGCCCATGCTGTTCCATCTGCAAGAAAAGAAACAATGATGGGTAGATGCAAACCAACAGGCCAGAAGAAGAAATAAGGAAAAGAGGGGGAGGGGGGGCAGGTGTGGCCCTCCATGCAAGTCATTCGATTAGAAGGAGCAGAGTGTGTCCTGTGCATGTGGATGTTTCATTAAGAGCTAGTGTGGCTGGAGAGAGGCAGGAGCTCCCCAGGGTCCGAGTAAACCACACTGTTCTCAAAACATCACAGGGAACACTGTGAGTTTTTAATGCCGGGTAACAATGGGGGATACTATTAACCGATGAACATTAAAAACACTGGACGTGTGGTGCTTCATGTGCATGTATGGGCAACTGGGAATTCGCAGTGAAGTATGTTACGGTGGTTGTGTAATACACCTTGCTCTGTATGTATAATAGGTTACACACGATAGTTACATCGAATGTGCTGCTGCAGAGACAACTTCATGTGCACTCACATGTGCTGGTGACTAATAGAGGTCAAAGTTTGGGTTTCAGATGTTTGGTTATAGCACTGACCTTTTGGTCCCTAGCAGAGGTAGGTGCCCTACATGTTGTACATGCGCACACACACACATGCGCACACACACATGCACACACTGTTGGCTGCCCATTTTTGCCCAAGTTTCTGACTAAAGGAAAAGTACAAGGTACAGTTATAAGTCAGCTCGTTCAAATCAAAAACAGAGTTTCTCATTGGTTTCCATATAGTCATATGGATGTTGCATTCATTTGATTGTATTTGCGGAGGTTTTAATATATCTGTCTGAGATTTCTGCCATCACCCAGATATAATGGAGGTGAAAGGACCTTTTTTTTGGCATCCTCACAGTATTACAAATTGTCCCTTTGGAAAATGAAAAAACAAGTTCTAGAAACAATGTTTAATTTAATCTGAATAATTCTTAAAATCCATCCATCCATCCATTATCTGAACCGCTTATCCTCCAGTCTATCCAGGGATAATTCTTAAAATCCCACTGTTAAATCCCACTGTAAATTCCAGTAACCTCCAGTGGAATTGGAAGCAGAGGAGATCTCAAAAAATCTGCATGAATAATAATATCTAAATGAAACCAAAAGTGTCCGCATGGATAGAGAGACCCTTTTGGTCTAGTGGAAATCTGTTTTGTGATCAAGTTGGGGTTGATCTTCTACATGAGCATGTTGAGAACAATTGACGGCTGCTGGGATGACGTATTTTTGTTGGCCAACCCTGCAAGTTAGCGTCACACTGGCTCCCTCGACAAAACACCAATGGGATTTTTTTCCAATGGATTGTGGATTAATACATTCATAACAAAGTGTACTGACACATTTTGTTCAGCAAGATAATCTTAACAAATGAACAACACTTTTTTTTCTGGAAGAAGTAAAAAGCTAACTTTTTCTTAGACACGTCACAGGCCCATTATGTAGGGATGGGTGCCAAAACCCGGTATTGAATACGCTAAATTATTAAGACCATAGATTTAATAAGGTCCAATGTTCTGGCGGTACCTTTGTTTTAGGGTAATTTATGTCACCCATTAAAACACATGTTGAACAAGCTTGTAAACATGTTAACATGTATGGCTGTTACTGACAGATGTCTGTGTTCTTCCTTCTTTATTAACTAAATTCAGGAATATTGTACACGTTTTACATGTAATTTATAAGTTAAAGTAATCTTCTAATTTTGCAGTGAATGTGTAGGCTTACATTTTGAAAAGCATTGTATTTTATGTCTGCATCTGCCACTGGGCCATGACGATAATAGTAGGCATAGAAATATTAAAATTCCACAACTATAGATATCTATTCTGTATATATGCTTTTATTGGGTGTCTATGAGGCTGGAAATAAAGCTAGAGACACATGGGGAATGACGTTGGGGATCTGCCGTATTTGAACCTCGGATAATGCAGGCCACAACAGGGCATCCTATCATCAATAAAATCCAAAGAGGCACATTTCCAAACTCTCTGAGCTTTAGTATAATTTAAATGAGGGTAATGACTAAAAACATATTTGTTTTTACTCCCCACTCTACACAAATATATAACCCCGAGGGTTGACAATTTGTCAAACTGTCCAATGAACAAGTTATACTGGTGAGCCCACATGCCTCTTTTCCAAGTCTTGACTTATATTTGCTGCAGGGACATGCAGAGTGAGTATTGAGGCTCAAGCTAATTCTCCTTTTTCTTACATACCCGTAGCATTATAGCCGTTGTTGTTGCTGCTGTTGTTATTCTTATAGTTATTATTGTGAAGAAAGCCTGCTAGGTTCCTGTTTGATCCCTAATAATGTCATCTTCAGTGTTGACATTCATTCAAGTCATTTCATTGTTCTGGTTTCTTCCTCCATACCCTTTTCTAATCTTTGTGCACAAATCTACACTTTAAAGTCAATTTGGTTGCCCTTTACCATTACATACAGTAGTCGATGTTTGTAGCACTTCGATAAATGTGCATGTTTGACCAAAACTAATGTTAATAACCATTGTCTTGTAACAAGGTCAAAGGTAAAAAGTCAAAAAAGCAATTAGATCTCACTCAATTCAGTTATCATAATTCAGTTTCTCACCCCTTCTCTGTATTACATTAGAACAGTCACACTCTTCCCTCCAAAAGGATTGTAATATTCAAACAGGACTTACCTAACACAATTGAGTTATGTCAGACATTGCAGACAAAGCACAGTGGGGAAGGAAGAATTCCTTTTGCGAAGGAAGTAGAGACAGGAAGGAAGGAACTCTTTTTAAAGGTGAACAGGCAGTTCACACCCTTTGGTATTTCTTCTCTGAGACGAGGAAGGCTGAACAAGACAATGAGTAGGAAACCTCTACAGGAGGAAGGATGAAAAGGACACAGCAAGGAAGGATTTCTAGACAGACTACAACAAGTTATTGCTCCGTGGAACATGAGGGTCCATCTTCCCCAAAAAAAACTTAAAGCAGAAGCACCCGATCCAAATGTCGGGGTCTCATCTGACCCACATATAATCACGACTTAATGAGAACTGATCCACGCACTGAGCCGTTATTCGGACTGGCCACATGTTTGATTAAATAATAATTTGTGGATAGAGGCATTTACCAAGGCTTTAAATAGACATGATACAAATACATGCATGTTCTGCCAAAACACACAATACAAGTGCCATCTGTGTAAATCATGGAAAAATATCTTTGGTTTTCTTGTGTATTCTGCAGATTTAGTCATCAGAGCACATACATAGTACCTATATTGAACTATGGTTGCACCACCACTGTTAGTATTGAAGTCTGGATGATAACTTATCATTTCTGGATGGCATTTGGCATTTGGCATATTTCTGCCTTTATGTACAAAAGAAAGAGTGCTTATGGTTATGTAAGTCCTAACTGTAAGTGCTTGAGTAGACACCTCCATGCCTACACAAAGTGTCTCTCCATCTTTAGTGGATTAAACTGTAGTTGCAAGTTGTTTTGTTTTGTGAAGCAAAGATAGATGTGGGGCAGGATAGGTGTGGCATGCCAAATAGGAAGATACAGCGAGTGTCACAAAGTTTCGACAATCAACTGTATGTCTAAGTCAAGTTACTCCAACAGAACACGAACACATTTGAACATGTGGATAAAATGTTGGGAAACATTTCATGTACAACAATGAGGCTCATGAGCCTCATTGTTGTACAACTTATATCCAGAGCAATGTGTCAAAGGTCCCTGCTCAAAAGTAAAAATAAATACAATTATATGATCAATTAAAAGCAATATTATATGTAAAGGAAACAATAAAACAAAAATAATACAAAAACAAATATTGAGAGAGAACCAAATATAAAGAGGAAATGGTTGGCAAAACATTAAAATATGACAAAACAGGGTTAACATATTAAAGGCAGGAAGAGACCATTTACATTGATATTTCCACTGTTTCACTTTATGGACATTTATGTTTATACACAGCCACCTAACTTCACATTAAATATATGAATTCAGATTTGTTTTATGTTTCACTTGTTAAATATTGTGTGTTAAATTGCCATTTTACAGATGTCATTATGTTGACTGCACCACCAGCGTTTTGTTAGAAGATCGCTGCAGTGAGATATTTTCATTTTATTTTAAATGAATACTGTTAAAAAACATTCAGGCCACATTTTTGTCTCTCAACGTACCATAAATCATTTTTTTTATATAATGTGTGTTTGAGCCAAAAGCACATTCTTTAAAAAGTTACCATCACACAGGCACGCAGCATATTCTTGGTTGCAATTATGTTTCATGTCATTCTAGAGCTCTGGAACTACTGTACTGGAAAACCACAACCTCTCCAGTATATAAAAATTAGGACAAACTGAACTGTACTTAATGGCACCCAAGCTCTCAAATTTCACAATAACCGCGCCGCACCCGGTGTTATTAGGACATTTACGTGGAATTTATAAAGCACTATACTATAAATAATAGACTGGTGGAGCCTACAGTATGTACTTTTTTGTAGGAATAATATGCTGCCTATTGCAGGAGCCCACTTCACATAGCACACAAGGGTTGATTTTGAAGTTTTGAAAAAGTGGAAAATGGACTGACTTTGTTCCTTCCCTGCTCATTAAGTGACATTTCTGCCTCGCAGCGGCGACAATGTCCCAACACAAACCCCCACCATATCTAAGACAGATGCTCTAATGTGCAAAATCTTGACTCCCCACATTAAAAGCGAGGCCAAGCGATCCTGATCTTCAGTATCAGTATCTGCTTTGCATACAGGGAGCGAACCTTCAAGTGAACTGACCACATTGACCTTTGGATTCGATAGCTGACGAGGAAATATGATCTATTAGCTGCAGAAGAGGGTTTTAGTAGAGATCAGCCTTACAAACACCAATTAGCTGACAACAATGTGGCTGCAGAATGGACAGGTTTACCATTGGCAGCATTTAGCTTTTTTTCCTGCTCCAAAAACTCATCTCTTCATGATTCCTCAAAGAGAAAATCTTCATATAATATGTTCTTACTTACTGATTTTGTACTTGCTGTGTGAAAGAATCCAAACCAACAAGGTGTTAGTGCAGAAACTGTATTGACCAACAGTGTCTCGCAAGTGTGTCTATAACTGAACTGTGAAATAACTGAAAAGAGCTTGAAAGGTGCTCTGCACATGGACATCCAGTCAGTGAGCAACCAGGGAATCAGGTTAGTTGAGGTGGAGCGGTGCTGTTTGCATTCCCCATGAGCAAACTCTTGAATTTACTGGAAGTGTTACTTTTAATCAGTATTCTGTACAAACAAAGCGAAAGTGACTGAAGGTTCAAAAGAAGGACAGAGAGGCCGGTTTCCCTCCCAGTGTCATGCCTGCGTCATAATGCCAGTGACAGTTAGTGACAAAGAAGGGAAGCACATTGCTCGGATTCACAGTAAAAACTCAACTAATAACAAAGCACAGGAAGCCAGCTTTTTAAGGGTTGTATAAAATGCAAGCTCAGAACAGATTGTTGTTCATATTCTGCTCCTGAACCAGAAAAACTCTACTTGGATTTATGGATATCTGATGTTAAATGGTGACTGTGCACCATCCTCACATTCTAAACAGTAAACTCTGGCAACCTGAAATGACTTTTGTATGTGCACCAGTTCTCGCCTGCATCCACCCAATCAGGTGGCGCCTCAACATTGATCTAACACACACACTCACACTCATAAATGTGACTCAAGGCTTACACACACACATCCACAGGTCAATGAGACGGAACAGTAAATGCGAGCATGTAAAGACATAAAAGATAGGAATGAGTGTGGTGTGCTCACTGTACTATTCTAAACATCTGCAGGCGGAAAACAGCCAACTGCCGCTGCTGCTGTACATGCATAACACAGTTTTTTTTTAAAAGATCAAAATTGATGCAGCAGAACCAAAGATATCGTCTTTTTTATTACCTCGCATTCTCCATCCGGCCTACCCACAATGCAAAATTAAGACAAATATTGTGCTAGTAGCAGCTAATGCTAAAGATTTATGTCTTTTCAAACTTGGGCGCACAAACTGATGTCACCTCAGGTGACACAACTTGAGACAAGTTATCAGAGTTCACACAGCTCCCTCTGGAGCCACAAGAGGCTTTGTACAACACTTTTTTTTCTTCTTTTTTTTTTTTAAACACCTGTAAACAGACTTTGATGCACTCATTGGAGTTCCCCTCTAACACTGCAGTCCCAGAGTGGACTCTAAAAGCTTGTCTTCTCTTAAAAACACTATCAAAAGGCAGTGGCTTTTCAAATAGTCATGTTCTCTGAGATCTCTGAGAATCTTGTCTAAAAAAACTCACGTCTGATTAATATTTGCGCTTTCAAACTAGAGAAGAGTAAGTGTATGGAAATGATAAGCTGGTTTTAGAATCACCTGCACTCACTGGTAAAAAAATATAATGTTTCTCATTTAGCCTGAATAAAAATAAATATATATATATATTTAAAGAAAATCCCTTCATTCACCCAGAGGGTTGGGAATCTAAAGAAACTATTTTATATAGTTTTGACATTGTGGGAACTGGCCACATGAATACCATTTTATTTGCATCTTTAAATAATTCAAGCCAAGGTAATGGGTATTAGATGGTTTGCTAGTAAACAAACTGGCATTCAAAATAAATCAGTAAAGAGTATAAATAATAAGTAATGAATGATTAGTTTTCTGTGAAAACAGCACAAACAGGAGCCATGCACATTTATTTGAGATGTCTCTTAATAAGCCAAGTTTTCTATTACGACAGCGGTTTTGATCAGTAAAACTAGCCACCTGTGAATATATGGTCAGAAGGGAACGCTCTTTGTTGATAATTTTGATAATCCTGTCTTATTTGTGCAACCCTCGTTAAGTTATTTAATCATTTTGTTTTTATGATTTAGCCAGCTGTTGTTTTCACAGCTGATATGTGGAACACAGATGTTCTATTTAACAGGGTGACTCATTCCCCTGGCAATCAGAGGGACATAGAGAAAGAGAGAGAAAGAGAGAGAGAGAGAGAGAGAGAGAGAACCTACTCTCTTCTTCTTTTATGCAAGAGAGAAAAAGAGTGAAACAGGGATTGGGTGACAAATCCTCAGTTCGATGTAAATGGATTATAGAGGTTTCACAGCCACTGCAATCTAAAAAAAGACGAACCTTTCAAAACACCTACCTCAAAAAATTATGTGGAATTGCAGATGCATCATTTTACCCACTATGTTGTGGTTAGCTTGTGTGCAGTTCAAAATAAAGTAAATTAAATTACAAAAACTGATTCTTCTGTTTAACTGTGTGTCTGTCTAAACACTATTACTTCACTTAATGTTTTGCCCTTGTGGATGGATGATTTTGTTGGCATAAATTAAGTATTTCCTGTGTGAGCATGTTTATTGATACAACACACTTGTCAGTGTTTTCCCAACATGGCTGAAACAGGGAATAGGGTTTCATTGTGATCCATATACAGTGAGGAGAGCAGGGTCTGGTGTTAAAGTGTTGACAGCTGGTAAGCTACGATTCAACTGTCAATTATCTGCAAACGAATAAATGAAACACATGGGAAGTGAAGACAAATCTTTACCTATACAGTTTTAATAAGGCTCCAATTTTCCTGTAATGTATGTTTGAAGTAAAGACTGGGACCTTAAAGGCCAAACGGTGAATCATAACCGTGACACCATTTTGCACATTCATTGCAAAAGCAAGCTTAAAAAAGGAGTCCGTCTTTGTCTGAACAGCCGTTTATTGTATTTATCCGGTCTGATGGCAAAGCTCGCTCAGTTCCTGAAATCACAAAGAGCAATCAGTACAATTATTTCTGATTAAGAGGGTTTTTTTTGTCCAGGAAGGACAGCTGACAAATATTTTAAATAAAGAAAGTTGGTAAAAAAAACAACACATGGATGTGAAGGCCGTCCATTCTGGACAGCTCAGTGAGGATACAATGGGAGAATGAAAAGAGGATCTCAGCAGGGTCTTCAGTTAAAACCCGCGTCCTTCCTCCATCTCACAGTCTACCTTATAATAATAATAATAACAACAATAATAATACAATTATTATATAATTCTCATCCTTCGTTTCCAACATCATCCTGACAGCAATGTGTGTGCATATGCTTGTGTTAATTTGGTTGCACACATGGCTTTTGGGTGCCAATTTAGTTCAGTTTCCAGTTCTGATCCCGGCTCGTTTTTCTACAGGCTAAGCTGTCACCATGGTTACATGCTGTGTTGTGACCTTTCGGGGTCAACCTATCATGTGCTAAGTGGTTGGTGTAAACTAAGCACTGAGGACACGGCTTAGTGTAGAGTTGTGTTCAGCCAAAGGAACATATACACCTGAGCGCACACTTGCTTGGGTGGAGGATGGAGGGTGTGGATCATTAGGTTTTTCAATAACTTTAACTCTGTGTCATGTCCCCTCAGTCTCAGCTCTATTAGTGGGGTGCCATAACATTGTCATGGGGCACTGTATGGTACTGGTACTATGATTTTGCTGAAAAGAAAGTCATATAACTGAGTAAATTCAGAGAATTGAAGACCACATTCCAGTTGCACTGTTACTTGCATGTAGAGCAGACCAGATTATTAATATTTCAATTGAATAGCAGTTTCAGGATCAGTTATACTGTTGTATACGTTTGTTTTTACTTACAATGTGAATATAACAACATCAGATAATCTTTGCCTCTTTTTAGGTTGCAGGAGTGAAATTAGTCATCCTCATCATTTGTTGCATTATGTTTAAAAATTATGAAAACAGTTGAACAATCAGATACAAAATAGGATGGAGGCTCTACTGGATTACTATTTCCTTGGCAACTATTATGTTTTTCCATAATGATGTAAAGATTTTTAGGCATTTTGATATAAAAGGACTTGTGCATACGCTGTAGCCATAAATGGTAAAAAAATAATCTCCCTAGGGTATGATGCCCTCGGACCCTCCAAGGCTTGGGCTGAGCCCCGGATGTTTACAACGCCTGGCTCAGCCCCTGATCCTCGTATTTAAAAATGTTTCCAGTTGTAACAGATTTCACAGCAAAATTACGTGAAAGACCGCAACAGTTTCCAACCAAAGTATCTGAGCCGACACTTGTCTTCGCTCTCTGAATCATAATCTGAATCATTCTCGCCGCCCCAAAAAAGAATCTTAAAGAAAAATGTTTCAGTGAGATAAAGAGAGGGAGACGTTGACTGGCTGTTAGCAAACACTGGAAGAGAGATTGTTTTCTTTAATTGTTTTCTGATTGTGGACACAAACATGGACGCACTTGCGGACAACATTCATGATTTAACTAATGATCAGTCATATCAGACTGGTAGTTATTATTAGTAAAATAATGACATGATTAGTCATTGCATTGATTTGTTGATTTACAGAAAAACAATCATCAACAAAATGTGGATAATCAATTAGTAATTTATCAATTAGGGATGCCAAATGTTTCAGACCATTCCGTATCCTCAGACGCTTTTCTTCTAAAAAGGACATCCTAAAGTTACAATCTTAAAGATCTTTGTTTCTTTATCTGTGGCGGCACTTTTGGAAATAAGCAATAATTTCAGGTGTGTCTCCGGTAGTGATGCACCCACACAGGCTCATCACCCGACGTGTCGTGGCCTGCGAGCAACCCTCTGAAAAGTCAGTATTTCCCTCAGAAGTCGGTGGAGACCAAAACGAAGCTGAGAGTATTGTAATTGTGTTGTTTTTTTATTGGATGTTGCTGTATTCTACAGTACAACACTGCTTAAATCCAATACTAGGAATATAAGAGGCAGTCGAATGAGTTTAGTGCAAATGAAGGATCAACTGAAAGAAATTAGGTGGGAGGTTTACTCAAGTTTATCGCTTGAAAGGGGTAATAATGAGTCAGCCTCGTTCTTAGCAAATGTTGAAAGAGAAAAAGCTTGAAAAACTGAAGGATAAGTCAATCACTTGTTTTTTTCTTGATTATACACACATACCTTCCTGTTACATTTATGTTATTAGATTTTGGTGTGGGAGTGGGTTTCAACATGATTCATATTCACAGGGATTCAAACGCACCTTCATGAACTCATAATGCATACTCACTTGTTTAAGGATACAAGGTCAATGACGTTTTGGAGTACGTCAGGTTATTTTTGGCCCTCTCTGTCCATGCTATCTGTTACATTATGAATGTGCAGATCTCACAAATAGGCTGACCCACACATGCACACACCAAAATGGGGAAAAAAAAGTATTCTGGGATGATGGTGATGTGACGGGATGAGTCACACAGCGGCAAAACCACCTCGACTGAAACTTCACACCACAATTTCCATCATCGGCCAAATTGCTTCTCCTACTTAACTCCACCAGTTCTAACACATTCAAACATTCTTTTCATCTGATGCTGTGGATCACATGTAATGATCACATCACTACTATTTGTGCCCTCTTAAAATAGGTCCTAGACTTCAAAATAGAGTACAAACACCCAATACAACATCTGCATAAAGGTTAGCTGCAAGCTAGCTATTCAGCAATATACATAATAACTGTAAGTATGGACTGTATTTGCATATGTTAATAGTTCAGCCTCAAAACAAATAAGGAACTAGAGCTCGTTCTATCATTTTCCTCCAGACACTCTCTTTTTCTTTTAGTCACCGTACACCCTGCTACAGTCTTCAGCCAAGAGAGACTTACTTTTCACAGGGTCACAGGATTGCATGCATAGTCAAAAAATATATTCAGTGAAATTGCTTCACTGAACAATCAGGCACACGTATTTTGATACATTCACAACAATAAACGATAAAAGTCCAAAAGAGCAGAAAAAACATATCCTCATGTATGAAGATGATTGTGTTGGTTTAATCTGTGGTGGCAAATCAGTGGGCTTCTGTGATTATAATGCATTGGTGTGTTTATTCACATAGTTACAATGGATCTGCTCTAATAAACATGCTGTGCTCTGAGTCCATCCAGCTTGGACAGTGTTTACATTCTATACTGATTACAAACAATGCTTTCACAACTTTAGTTGCTGTTGGACTTCCGTCATTTATCATTTCAAAATAAAAGACACTTTAATTAAAGAAACATTCAACTGTGAATATAATTTTTCAGCCAAACTACTTGTTTAACAAACAATTGTCCATGGATGGATTACTGAGAAGGCCTAACCGATACAGGGTCAGGGGCCCAAACGGCCATACCTCTAAAATATTATTCAAAGAGAGTTATAAAATAATAAGAATAATACAAAATGACTATAAAGAGACAACAAAAATAACTACTAAGAGACATACAAGGAGACATAAAATGACCTGATAGAAACAAAGTCCCATAATCCTCCGATAGGCAAGAGCTAGATCTTCCATAATCAGCTCACAAGTCTAATATGAAATCCAAGGAATCCATCCCCTTTAATGGTCTGGAGTATATTTAGATATATTATTGAAGAGTTCAGGTTCCTATTAAAGCATGCTCTTAAGTAATCTTTTACTTCAAACATTGAGTATGTAGTCATACTATTTATGGGCTCAAAATATGTGCAAAACACATGTTTGGTTTTGTCTGTGCATATTAAGATATTTAAATGAAAGATATCATGATTTAAATGAATAAACAAACATTGATTTTATTGCTGACATCACTACAGTGTATCTTAAGTATGCACTGGGCTTTCAGACATAACCTAATTTAAATTTTATTTGAAAAATGATACTTTTTTGGACTTCAAAACAGTAAACAGCAGTTGGATGGAAACAAAGGGTCAGAACAGACTGTAACTGTCTCTCGGTGATATGTCACACATTTCTCTGTGGTGCCCTTCCTATGATGAGTCACCATTACCCAACGCACCTGTTAATAAATTACTTTTTTTAAATATTTATTGGCAAAAATGCTGTTATATGTTCTCAGACATAATGCAATGTATAGAAATATGACAAAATAACATTACTAATGAGCAGTTAAAGGAAATAGATAATTTAGTTGACATTGGAAAAGTAAAAAGCTTTAAACATAATAACTATATACACACAGTATGATTTATCTAACAAGGGGAGGTCAGTCACAGCATACTACCTCCCTAAGCATGCATTACCAGCAGTCAAGTCCTTTTTGCACCAAATTATCAAACAGAAAACGTCTTACTGATATGACTGTGGACTCTATTTGTTTTATTTGTGGTATCTGAGAACCTCTACTGATAATCCAACAAAATAGTAGGCAAAGTTTGCTTATTTGAAGATGGACTTTAGTGTGAATAAGGACTATTGCTTTGTAATTAAAGCTGCTAGTCGTGTGAAGAACCCCACGCAAGCAAACAAATCAACAAACAAACAAACAAACAAAGTCTCTAACAGAGTCAAGACATTTTCTTCATGCACCCTTTGTTCGGAGATGTCCCTGTTTTCCAAGTATTTTATCTAGATGTGTCCCTCCCCCTTATCATTTATGACATTGAGAAGCCATCCAAAAACAAGGGTTTCATTACCTGGCTAATTGCTGCACTAATGAGAAGCTTGTTTATCTAGGAGGAGTAATCAGTTGTGTTGATTAGCTTTAATTAGACCCATCGTGTTTTAATCTGCCATTAGGATGCAGCCAGAGAGAATGTTCCCATGCCTACTCCAGGTTGGACACTGTTATTATGAAGGATGTGTTGCACAATTTGCCCAAAGATAGAAGGATGAGTGCTACTAATCTGAGTGCTATGTGGACCGACAGGATATCGTAGTGCTTAGTCCAAATATTAACAGAGGTTTTTGAATGTTTTATGTGAATACAGAATAACATATGTATATAATTGATATTTGCTGTCTGAGCTGTGACCTCGTCAATCCCTGCAAACATTCACTCAATGCAAATAATACATTGAGTGGAGATACAGATTCAAAACAGAGCCTCACTCCAGCTTTAAGATGTGCCACATGCTGGCTGATCACCTGCTGCCAACAGTGCCCAACAAAGCACCTCCAACAATGGGAGGGAACATACCTGTGACTTTCTCTTATCACACAATCATGTCTTTTAGCGGACCGTCTCTCCTTGTGGATCCTTGTGGAGTGTGAATCTGATTATCTTTATTATGTGTGACAAAAGCCAAACTAGTTTCCCATGAAGGCAAAATGACAGCGTACGAATGGGCCGTGTGCAACCATGTTTACGTTACTGTTAAGCCAATATACAGCATTATAATATGCTTTATTTATGCATAGCTTTACAGAAAAAAGGTTTGACATATATTAAAATAGAAAATATACAGTGCAATTTACAAAATAGAAAAATAAAGTGCAATTAAGAAATACTACAAGAATGAATAATAGAGAAACAAAGAATATACTTCGACTCAGTGGTTAGCAGGTCACTCCTTCAATCAGTGGTTCGATCCCTGGCTCCGCTAGTCCATGTCGATGTGTCCTTGAGCAAGACACTTAACCTGAGTTGCTGTGTCTACGGTGTATAGAATACAAATAAATGGATAAAAGCGTCAGCTAAATAAAATGTAATAATTAAAAATCAGTCTTTAGAAGAGTTTCAAAGAGGGTTTTAGATTTGCATATGATTCATGACATTACCCTTTAATATTGACGAGTGTCCAATAATAAGCCCATAAAAGTGGTTGAACATAGTTTAACATTTACCATTCAATCAAAGTTTGAAGATGCAGTTATAGTACATCATGTGGCCTACTGTCCATCCCCCTGGTACTATTGCACATGTAATAGTCTACTTTGCTCGAGGAGCAGTAGCGCTCTGCTCTGTGTAATTAGTGCCCTAACAAACAGAGCACAATGATCTCATTTGATATTAAGCTGTGCATCATGCATGCATGGCTGAAGACAGAGAGGCACTGCCTGTACAGTACTGTGAGGAGAGAGCGAGGAGAGAGACAGGGATAATGACAAGGAAGTAAAACAGTCAAATGATTACCATAATCTATGTATGAATTATAATAAATATCAAGAACAACTTCAGAACTAAAATGCTTACAATTTTTGCAAATATTATTTTGAAGGTTGTTACATAAGGTACAATCTGGTGCTAGTAAATGTGTTTACTTCACTATCTGGTTATATACTGTAAGTATTTGGCCGTCTTGTGTTCACAAGCATTTTTACTCTTATCATAGCTTCTGGTTTTATACTGTTGTGTTTACACTAAAAAATACCATTTGACATATTAGGTATTTGCCATTTAGCAAAAGGTTTAAAACATTTAATATGCTCTCACAAAACAAAACAAAACTATTGGCACATTACTTGCCATGAACCTGACAAGCATGTAATCTGCTGCACAAAAAGTATTAGTTTGTATTTTAGTACATAATATTACTCATTCAGCACTGTCTCTTCACATTAATTAGCGACCACAGGTTGAATGGAATGCATGGAGAAGAACAATTCATTGTTAGGCAAAAGCAGTGCAATTTGCTTTATATCAGAGGTTTTTTACATGTATCATTGAGATGACCATTGAGTGTTCATGAGTATATATAGTGAAAAACACACATGAACAATGGAGAGCAGATCTGTGTGTGCATTTACAGTATATTAATACATATGAATATCTTGTGCAACGACAAATATTACAAGAATTGTCATTCCATCAGAACACCCAACAGATTAAATATAATAAGTTCATTCACAAACTATTCATCTGAAACCAATGCCAACTTCCTGGCTCAGTGAGCTGTTTCCAGTACAGCTTGGAAACGTTCCATTCATTGTCCAGTATCTGCTGCGCCACAGAGCACATTTGATTGGTTGTCAAAGTCTAACGCTGAACGCCCCAAGCCAGGAAACAAACTGCTATCACTAGCTTGTTAGTGATTTATATTTCATGTTTTCCTGTAATGAGAAAAAAATGGCGGTTTTGTTCAGTTCTAAAAAGGATATTCAACCATGGAAGGTGTGCAGGTGATTTGGCTGTATGTCCAACAATCTGGATATATGAGACACATTAATGAGGTGCAAAGGGGTTCTGATTGCATTATATGCCAAACAAACTTACCAGACCCTGGACTTTGGGTCCCAGTGCAAGTGGAGCTGCAGTAGATTGTACCACCTCCACTAAAGACTCCCTGTATCTTCTCCCTTTGATGCACTAAATTAATGTTTGGTGCCAGCAGAGGTAAAGACATGTTCTAAATGCACTTAAAATGACAAAATACAGCATGGGACGTCTATCCAATGAGAGCTGGACAATGGTTGACTCAATACTATCTAGGCTGTAGACCATATATCAGTTTGATTTTCCATCTAAAAATCTAAATTCTATCTTTTTTCTCTCAGTGTATGTGTCTTGGTCCAGCCTGTCAAACCCAAATGATGTTCTTCACTGCCCATTTTATGAATAATTAAAGGCATAAGGAGATACAAGGCCCTGTCAGGATATTTTTCTTCTGCTTGAGCTCCTCCCTTTGTGGTTCAATGAGGTCCAGAGATCCCTCTGCAGCTCTCCGGCATGCTGCCAATTACTTTCAGGATCCTAGAGGGAAGGAGAGAGGGAGGGAGGAAGGAGGGAGGGAAAGAGGGAGTGGTTCAAACTACTGCTGCTGCCTTGTGCTACTTTTACTGTTGGGCTGACGACTCCTGAAATAATCATGATGTTATCCTTACCCCACTGAGCAGTATAGAATACATCAAACTGCTATATGACGGGTAGGCTGAGGCAAAGAAAAATAATAAAAAAAGAATTACAGTAAAATCTCGCCCCTTGGGGCAAAAGTAATTCATCCAGAGTTTAAAAAGGCCCCATGCTCTCTATTTACTGCAGAGAAACACAAAATGTGCATGCTTTCATATTATGCATAGATGAGGTACACGTTTTCTGAGAGCCAAGTCTACAATGCTCTACATTGTGAATAAGATACAGCATTTCAAATTCAGGGTCATACCACAATACACTCTGAACCATTACGTCACGATGCATTGCATGTTCAAAACTGCTGCTTAAATGTCATCGAGTTACCAGAGGATCCAGAGAGTAAAGGGTGAAGCAGTTCAGCATAAAGACTTATTTAGCCTGTTCATTCTTCTCTTTGTGCAGGTATCTGGGATTTTGATTGATCTGCTGTAATTATATGGGGATGTTAGTTAGGTTACAGAGAAACACAGCCCTTTCTATAAATAGCAATAGCTTTCATTAATAAATAAAAGTCAAAATGATTACTATTTATATTTCATTAGAAGGGTACTGCAAGTAAAAAGAGACACCAGTATAAACAATGGCAACATTTGTGGTTCATACACTTAAAATATGGATGAGCATTGCTGTGTTTTCTGATAATAGTCTATTATGCACCCATATAATATAGTAGAGTGCATTTTTATGTGCAGCACTAATTTTCAAACCGGTGTGGTTACCATAAAAGTTAAAGGGAAACACAAGAATGGAATATAAATGATGAGTCACATATCTACTAATGAAAGCACAAATATGGAATGATGTCAGCTGAGTTGCTGTGGTATGCTGATGTTCTGAATTATTATGCTTATGTCATGCATATTGAATAAGAACGCCCCCAGCAAGAACCAGATGGGCTTCCAGTCTTTGTAGCTGCTGTAATCTGGGGCTTCACACAGTTTCACTGGTCAGATTGAAAAGTAAAATCCTATCATTCATGCAGATTAACGGGAGGCTAAACACAGAATACTGACAAATGGTCGGTAATGACGGGAGAATCATTGTCATTTATACTGAATTCTTCGCATCAAAGCAAAATTATTACGATAAAAAAAACATTTTCCATGATAAAACAGCGATATTATGTGAACTATTATGTAGCATTGGGCTCAAATGTTTAATTTGTGATTAACACTGCTTGGCTCACTCAACATCAGATGCTCTATTTTCTTTTCTATTTCTCTGTTTAGGTTTTATTTCTATCCAAGGAGTCATCTTATCATGAGCCATTCCAATTATGTTCATGATCCCTTCTTTCCTGTCCTTTGCCACATTAAAAAACATCTTTGGAGGAGAAGAGAGCATTTTCTCAATGGGGATGGCAATGCGCCCGTCAACACACCTGTAAAGTTCCTTGTGAGACATTTTACCAGAAGTTGAAAACATTATCAGCGTCACTGTCGTGGCTCGTAACAACTACTGGTGTGAATAGTAAATGAAGCTCCATCTTCTGATTGAAAGATGACCCACTCGACCTCTGAGCCAGTCGTCACAGTGTATCAAATAGGTTGTTCTTAAATTGTGGCAAATCAATAATCAAGTGATCAATAATCAATGTGTTTTGCTACCTGCAACATTTCTTTATATAGTTATCTCGTAACCTATTTCCTCAGCCCAGTTTCATCATATCGTTGTGGCTTCCTTGGTCAAATGTTTCTCAACCTTCTCTGATTCCTTCTCCACTGTCATGCTGAAACAATGAATACATATGAAAGTGTTGTTGAAATCGTGTCCTTTTAAAAAAAAACAGTAGACATTTTGAGTTTTCATGCATAATGCATTGCCATTTCCTGGAACATCTAAACTGAATGTTGACATTTAATATAATGATCAGTTATGTCTCTGCTTTTACTGTTAAGAAACATCACGCTGTCTTTGTTCTGTTCGTTCTAAAGTGTGATGAGTTAAAGGAAAATATCAAATAATGAAATAAGTCAACCCATTCTGTTTCTGTGAGGTGGCGAAATCAGAAAACATGTGATTTAACGAGCCATTCAGATTTGGCTCCACCTCCTATATCACATGCAGACTCATTACAACAACCTAATCAGAGCAGACCGGGCTATTTTCGGGAGGGGGGCTTAAAGGGACAGGCGCTTAAAGAGACAGGCGCTTAAAGAGACAGGCGCTTAAAGAGACAGGCGCTTAAAGAGACAGGCGCTTAAAGAGACAGGCGCTTGCGCATCCCATGGAGTGTGAATAGAATACCGGTATATTCAGACTGACATTATGAGAAAGAAAACATGTTTGTTTTAAGATTAAAGCATGTAAACATAGTAGAAACTCAAAATACAAGTATAAGCCTGGAAATGAGAATGATATGTCCCCTTTAATCTACATGAAAAGAATGTGGAAATAATCTGCCCCCTTTCTTCACTGTCGTTTCAGAAATACAATCTACTGTCTACTGTCTGCTGTCTGCAGTACATACACACCCACCCATGAATACACATGATTAAGCATTTATGTTCTCTCTCTCTCTCACACACACACACACACACACACACACACACACACACACACACACACACACACACACACACACACACACACACACACACACACACACACACACACGTTCCCTCAGCTGGACTCTGCTGATCGTCCCTTGCAGTGTTTGTGTTGGTTCATTGAGTTCTGAATCAACTGTTAGAAGAGGCCGCAGTGCAATGAGGGGGGACAATTAGCCTAATGAAGTGCAGGAGAAAATCACACTCAGTGCTATGCTAACAGTTGCTTAGTGAATATTCATGTACTGTTGGCTTTGCTGATACATTAAAAGGAGGCGCTGCGTTGCTGAATACCAATCGCTACATTTCCACCTGTAGCTCGTCTGCTCTCTCTGTGAAGATAACATCCTAATCATCCTCATTGCTGTGAGGCTTTTTGGAGCGCATCACATACACAGGCCACATGTATTATGCCATCCAGATACATATGCCGCTGTCCGACATTTAAAAACACCATCTCACCTTTTAGGAAATAATGAAGACACATAAGAGTGGGCAATACTTAGTGAGAGTCAAGGTTGTCTGACTGCAGCAGAGCACATAAAATAAACTGATATTAAGCTGATTTTATGCTTCAAAGTTGAGATGATGTTTTTAATGTTAAAGTCCATTTGTGTGGTATATTTATGTGATTATAGCACAATCAAAATGATTCAGATTTCATGTGTGTAAAAAATTCATCCCAATGAAAATTGTATTTTTCACATTACCGTCTTCACATTTTTTTTGAATATAATATACTATCACTAGGAGTTACCAAAGTCACCATTATTAAATAGTACATATTATGTTATATATTGCCGCATATGCTCAACAAAAAAAAAGTCATTCTCTTTATTCTAAACAAAGTGCTGTATTGTTTTCTTCTGTTTTTGGCTAGCGAAACAAGCTTAAAAACACAACATCTGGCGGAAAAAAAGATTGATGAGTGTCTGTGGGCCCAAAAAACAAAACTATACTTATTGGGACATAAATGCTTTGTATATCTGTGGGACAATGCATAGTTGGGTGATATTTCATTCACATAACACATAGTGATTACATACATTTTCAATGAACAAATACTGAATTCTGTGTAGCTTTAAAATATTGAAGCCTTCACCACGAGTGGAATATGCAAACATTTCATACACACAAGTATCAAAGTCGAGCAATACGTTTGTTCCATGAGGATGTGTCGTTTTTTTTTCTTCTCCAAATGAGCTTTATTCTACTGTGAAGTTCTCATGTTTAGAAAATGTGCTCATATACTCAAAACATTCCCCTGGGTGTTTTCACTATCATCTATAACATCTTTCACAATTCATTGTTTATGGAGAAGTTTCAGACTTTACTTGATTACATAACATCTGAGTTTTAGCGCTCTAGTTTTTGGATTTGGAAGAGTTTGGACCGTCTTAGACCTTTGGACGTAGTTCTCTTTTATGCTCATGACTAGTGTGTGAGCTCACATTGAAAAGACATATACAATGTCATAAAACATGTATTATATAGTTGTAAATCCAGAACAGTAATCTAAGAGTTTCATCTATCCCAAATCTATATTTATAATTTATCTGGATGCTGTGAAGTTGAAATGCTGAGAAAACGTGCAGCCCTTTACAACTCATTTTTGCAAAATACATTTTTCTTCTTCTTCTATTTAGTACAACTATCCGTTTCCCTCCTCTCCTTCTCTTTGCCTCCACCCCTACAGCTAGTCTCACATACATTTATTTCTAGCAGAGTAGGAGACGCTTGCATCATGAGCTGCTATAGCTCACCAGTCAGCTGGGCAGAACAGACTGAGGCTCAGGCCTGCCAGATGGAGGTGAGATTATCCTACATTAGATAACATAATGGTACGGTGGCCCTCATTCCCATGAGACAAGCAACAGTCAACTCGTGAGCTATACCTTAAATAGCGTGTAGGCAAGAGCGTAGCTACATTTTTAAGAAGTAGAGATGGGAGGAGCAGCTGTAGCAGGAGAGCGGTATTGCATCTCAATTAGAAGTATTTATTCCAGTAGATGGCTAATATTAATACAACTTTCTTTTCGGGACTTCAAATTAAAAAGCCTTATTGCATTCAGCAATATTTCCTCCATTAATCTTATTTATATCATTTAGGTATAATAACAGTGATGGTGTTATAGTGTGCACTCAGTGTTTACAGAGAAAACACAAGGGACTGTTTTGGATTTCTCAGTGCCCACCCATGTCCAAAGTACAGTTTGTGTACTCAGACTACTTAAGGCACTTAAATAAAATGTGATCACCAACTGTTCCACTATGTTATGTAAAATGAGATTATCCTACAAAACAAATGTGTAAACAACATGCCTATAATACAGTCTGTGTAGTGAGCTAGGTGGGATAGCCCCTCATAAAGCTGATCTAATCCAAGGTAAGCCATAAACGTCCTGATTATGACTATAAGGGAGTTTCAAAAAATATGTGGGGATGTAGTTATTTCTTCAGGGGAGATGTCAGCAGACTGGAGCCAATGAGCCCAGCAATAACAACATTCAATCAGCCAAGAGGACAGACTGTAACTCAACACTGCCACCTGGAGGCACTCACGTGTAAATGTTTCAGGAGGTGCTGAAAAACAGGAAGTCACGCTTCTCTCGTCGTTTTCAACAGCCATCTGGCTCCTATCAAGATCACCTGCTGTAAATACTCCATGAACCTCCCAAACAGTCCACTTGTATGAGGTTAACTTTTGTGTCTACGGGCTTCTATTGTTGCATCCAGAGTGTTGTGAACACAGTGAATCATTGGCTCTTCACCTGATCTAAACGGACGGGTATGCACCGTCAACTCGGTTGAATCCAGCTGTCGAATGTAAATAACCCAAGTTTCAGTGGTAATATTGTCAAAACATTGTAGATAGGAAGTCCTGCAGCTGCCAAAGCCTGGCTCACAGCAGCACATTCAGCAAATTCTCATGGAATGATAAGATATTAAAATAGGCCAACAGGTGCAAACACACGTAATCAAAGTTCTCTAATGACAGTGACACATATTTGCTAATCCTATTTATTGCATTTTTGTTCACAGATGTAGCACTGCACGTTTCTTTACATGCAGACATCAATGTAGGGACTTCTGTACATTGTGCTTAGGCCAAGTCAGTGGACCTGAAACAGTGCAGTATAATTTTGAATGCATCATTAATGTGAATGAAAACCACTGGGTGTTGCAACTTTAAGTGTTGCTAAAAAAAAGGGGTTTGAAATCAGGTCTCTGCATATAACCAGGAAGGCATGTCTTGCACTCTTTATAGATTTGTCTCTGAGTGCAACCAGTAGATTTACATGGATCATGGAACTGTTTACTGCTTGCACACATATCGTATTAGCTGAGAAAAATAAATAAATCAAGGACTTGATTAAGAGTAAACATGGAATTTTGGAATGAATTCCTTCTCTAGACCCAAGAGGGAAAATGTGAGAATGTGAGATACCCCCGACTGAATCCAGATGCAAGACATCGACACCCGACTGCACACTGGCTGAGACCGAATATTGCATACATGAAGGGTGCGTGAATGTCAACATCCAGCTCACTTCATTTAAATCCACAACATCTTCAGCTGTTTCAGAGATCCCCAGAAAGTGCGACACTGAGCCCTTTTACACGTTGATAAACTAATTGACACTAAATTGGTCGATTTTACCTCCTTTTTAAAGCTACGTACTAAACAGATCATACATACGGAAGATATATAAACACTCGGTAGTATGAGAGCGGCCTGTGAGAGCAGGCTGTGCCCGTTAGGTTTGTTTGAAATGCAAAGTACCCTCCTTGATGTTGAGTTTGTTGGAAAATGAAAAGCACTTTCATTTCTGAATTATTCATTCCACTTAAGTGGGTTATCGTCCATTTAAGAAGCCCCTTTGTGTGTACGTTTTGTGTATGTCAGGGCACAGGAAACACAGGAGAAAAAAAAGAGATCGTTGTGTTCTAAACATGGAATTATATTAATTTGTTCCCGTCAACCCTCTGTTTAACAAATGAGAGTTAATGCATTATAAAGCTTTAGTTGAGAGTCAATCAAATATATTAGGCTGACCATCTCCTCGACACACCATCCGTTGGAGTTTCTATTCTACCAAACACAACTGACCTTGAGGGCAAGTTTCACAGGTCCTTATGACAAAATTAGACAAGCTTCCATTAATAATCTGGTCTGCAATATTAAGTGATATTGATGAGAATATATTACTTTTGGTGGTGCGGTATCATAATAATGCCACGAGGGAAAAATGCAGCCATCTAATTTTTAGGGCAGTCTGTGATCGTGTAGCTCCTGCACCATGTGAAAGGGTGTTACGGGTGATGTTTTACTGAAAAACCATGCTGCACTTGTCAATAACTGCCTAGTTGATGGAAATAAACAGGAACAATAATAAACGAAGCTAGCAATGAATTACTCAGCTGAAAAATTTGAAACTAAAACCAACCCATCCTGAACACAGAGGTAGAAAGCCTTTAAGAGTCCTTGAAACTGTGGATTTAAGATCTGAAAGAAGCAGGAGAGATGATGTGTGGATAATGTTGCTCTCACCTGATCAAACTTTAATACAGGAGGCTAATCCACAGGGAAATGTCTGCATTCGCGTTTCAATTACAAATCTCATTTCAAAACCTGAAGGGCTTCCAGACCTAAGAAGCAGGAACAATGACAGTAAGGCGGTTCAAAGCAAGCAGAATATTTCCTGTGATCTACAACCAGCTGTGACCAAATCCTCCCAGGTTGTTTATATAATATTAAAAAAAAAGGAAAACTGTCATTATGCATCATTCACCGACTTCTTCCAGTGCACGTCTGCCTTTCTTCTAACACACAGCTAAAGCCTGTCTCAGCCTCACTTTAAAAGAGGTTGTACCACTTCTTACAATTATCTGCTTGACCATGCAGTGTACGCTTTTAATATCACAAGGCAGATCAATTTCAAAGACAACTTTAATGTGCATGAGAAGACATGAACAACAGAGGAAACATCAAAGCATACAGAGTGAGTCGACTCTCAAAATCAAGACTTGAGCAATGTAAAAGGGTGCAAACTATAGCAACGTCTTGGTGTGTGTGTGTGTGTGTGTGAACCTAGAAATATACAGTATGTCTCTGAATTCAAATTCTCAATACCTAATCAAATGTGTTTGGTTTTGTGCAAGCTGTGTTCTCTTCTTGAAGGGTATCAAAAGTCAAATGAATATAAAGAGAATATCATGAAACAATGCTTGAGAAAATATAGCAGGGCTGTGGATTTTACATCAAAGATCAGATCACTGCGGCGACGCGCAAATGATGAGATTACTGACTCAGTCCTGGAGAGAAGAAGATACAGAAGAAGAGAGTCCAAATTCTCCTCCACCTTTTCTGGGTGGTGGAGTACAATTAGCTATCAAAGGTCTAGCGCAGAAGGAAAGTGGGCGTTTCCCTTAGTCTTGCCGGTTTCATATCTGTTGGGAGTTTGCCGGCCGAGGCTCACATTAACAGCTTTTGCAGAAATCACGTTGTTTGTCTGCAGGGTTCGCTGAGGGTTGGTTATCAGTCCTTAGTGAGTGAGATCCTTCTCCCGTCCGTGTCTCCTTGGGTTTCCCGTTGCGACACTATCAACTAAAATTGCTAGCTTCCTTGAGCCATCATGTCCTTAAAATCATAGGACTGTACTAGGCCGTTCAAGGCTCAACGTGGTCCCCAGGAGTTATTTTTCACCAAGTTTATTTGACGGTCCTCTCCTTTCAGGTGTGTGAGGGGAACAAAAAGGAGAGAAGACGCGAGTGAGGCGATACACTCCAGCCTGCAGATGGTCAAGTCAGAATGTGGTGAGAGCTGGAGGCTTGACAAAAAAAAAAAAAGGAAAAACATCTTGGTGCTGTTTAAGGGAGCGTTTTTTCAAACAGTTACATAAAGATTTTTTAGAAGACAGAAATGAGTGCAAAGACCCCATATAAGAGACCACATGGGTAAGCAACCAACAGCTGCTGCCCATCCATGGCCAACGCCGAGATGAAGATCTTTGAGGCTGAAAGACTGCACCAGCCAATGATTGCTGCCGTTAGTATAATTCCCACCATGCCCCTAAAGAGAACAAGAAAGAAGCAGGAAGTTACCTTTCACTGTTTTCACAGTTAGCTGTAGTAAAACAGCATTTAAACTGTTATATTAAATGTAAAACTACTTGCGAAACTTCTATCAAACATCACAAAAAGATTACATCATCCCATAAACAACATCATATTACACTGAAATTATTGAGCATCCAATGATCATTTTTAAGTTGTACAATACAACAAAACCCTAACTGTGAATGTAAACTACTAGACAGTGTCTAATGGAAGACAGAAGTGGCACCTATAGACAAAGAAAAGCCTTTGCTTGTTTAACAAGTTATATCAACATCCATCAGCTGAGCTGTTTTCATGTGTACTCACTGTAAAGAGAGGAGGACTCCAAAGCCGGAGAGGAGGATCATGGGGAGGAGGCAGTAACCCAGCACGCTGGCCACACAGCCGAAGGAGACACCCGTCATACTCATCAGGTTGAGTAGGCAGTACATGCCGAGGCAGCCGATTGCACTGATACCGTACACATAGCCGAATTGGATCTTACCTGACTGTTATCAGAGAGGGGGGAAAATGAACAGAAACCACTTTTTTTGTAAATGTAAACATTTATATATATTTAGGTACTTGAAGATAACAAGTAACAATACCAGTACTTGTTATATATTATATTTACAATACAGCTCTAACAATTCATTTGAACACATTTTATGTTCATTGGACATTCCTCACTTTCTGACTGTAACTAATTAAATATACAACACGATGATGAGATTGCAACAGTCAACTTTGTGTTTTCCTGATACAAAGCATAGTTTGCATTATGGATGTAAATACTAATTGCATTCGAAGTGCATTCCTAGTTTGCACCATAAGGTGATGCAGGGATGTCAGTGATGTTTTACTAATATAATATAATATAATATAAGAAGAAGAATATAAGATTTATTATTCACAAACATTAACCAAATGATTTACCAGGAGAAGCGTCGCGCCGAAGGCCAAACAGAAGACCATGGGCCCAGCCAGGTCCGTCTCATTCATGATGCTGCCGTCTGCTACTTTCATTGGATGGAGCACCGTCAGAGTCTTCTGCCAGATGTGGTCAAAGTTGATTCCCAATTCTAAAACAGAGAAAAACACATCGGAAACATTGGATACTGTAACTATGACCAAACATAGTTTGTGGCAAAATATGACAAAAAATAAGGAAGAGTTGTATAGGATCTTTAAAACAGACAGAATAAGAATGGGTTAGAGTTATAATGGTTTAGACTAGAGTAACTGGTTTTCCATGTAAACACTAGTCCTTGACAGTTACAAACAAACAAACGTCTCTCTTTCCACAAATGCTCAGAGGTTTCATTCCGCACTTTGCATGAGGATGTAGACAGAAAGGACCCTCGTGTGACAAAGTGAGATTTCTTCTCAGAATAACCTTGACGCATGTCTTCACCCTTCTAGGTCAAACTAATTTTAGTCTAAAGAGTTTTAATTAAGTTTCAGCAACAGTCAAGATTTTCATGGTCTCAAGCTGACATTGAGACACAGTCGTGTGGTGCCACGCATTAACAAAGACCCAGGAATGGACACAATGAGGGCAATGGAGACTGACCTCTAGGCCAAGGTGTTCTCAGCTTTATCAAACTGATTTAGTCTCTAGTTTGAAAAAAAGAAATCTGATAGTGTGACAAACAGGAAGTGCAAGTATCGGTCATGGAATTCTGGAAGGCTCGGCCCAAAGATTAAGGCCAGCATAATAACAGCTCGGTGTTCAGTATCAGCATGTATGCCAACAAAAAGTGGTTCATGTGTGTAAGGGAAGATACTGCCCATTTTGCAGTCACTTTGACTGGTAGCCAGCCTTTGATCAGTCAGTCATTTCTATTCTATCAAAATTATCTTACTCTGCAAGTGACTGCAACAGTCGAATGGAACTTTAATTTCACGCCTTAAGAGAAGATCTTAAGTCCATGCAGTGATAATGCAGACCAATTTCAACAGCATGACTATCTTTACCCAAAATTACTGGAGTCAAACAACGGTATTTAATTTGCAGTTATGAGAAGATGTGATGCGCTCCGACTGAAATGTTTTATCACTTATGACACTAGCAATAGCAACCAGGTGACAGGGTAATGACTAACGACTAATATAAGCACAGTTAACGATATACACATAGTGAAAAGTCCTAGGCGCATTGTTGATTGTCAAATGTGCTGCACTCCTGAACTAGTTGAATAGAAGTCATAGACTACAGGCTGTGGTTTGCCTACCTTCTAGCAGTGGCGGCTCGTCATCAAAGCTGCTACTATACATGGATTGTGACGGGGATGGGGTGTAGGTCTGTGCGGGCTGGAAGATTTGTCCCGTGTAGGGTTGCTGGGGCTGCATCATCCCTGGGGCTGGGTATCCCATGGGCTGGGAGTAGTCGTACTGACCATCATATTGCCTAAGAAACACATGATAATAATAATGCTCAATAGTTCAATTACATTTATTTTGTATAGCCCAAAATCACAAATTAGCCTCAGAGGGATTTTTGATCTGTACATATACAACATCCTCACATCAGCACAGGAACAGAATGAACATCATAACAGAACAAATAGTTCTCTTTGACTGAAAGTATTTTAAATGGCTTTTAACACTGCTTATTTCTACTTAAAGTTGCTTTCCACGGGTGTTGTTTCAATTATACAGTATTAACTAAACTTGCCCATCACCTTAATCACAATCACAAATGCACTTAAAAGATGTCAAATAAAGTATTGATCGAGGAAACAAAGTGTTAGGTAGGCAAGTCTTTAGGAGCTGAAACGGCACAAAAGAAGGAGCAGGGCTTTCTTACTTGTTGGAGGGGTGTTCAGTGTTCGTGTAGCCCTGGTTTTGGTCATCTACACTGTAGCTGGACTGGTAAAAGTCTGTGTTGAAATTGTCAAACCCCGACATCTCTCACTCTGTTGGAAACACAGACAGCAACAGGAACACAACATACCAGTTAGGTTGATAATGTTATTCTCCAGTGAGGTGGTTCCTGAAATAATAAAGTAATTAAATACATATAATTGTTTTTGGAGCCCGTCTTGGGCAAATGTGTCACGTAGAAGAACTCTGTGGCACATTAAAAAGTTTAAAAAAATGCCAGATCAACTTGTGACCACCTCGTTCGTGTACTTGTGCAGTGTTGCTGGTTTCCAACACAAATAGGAGGCTGTTTGAAATCTGTTATTTAAAAACATCATTGTAGCGCTGCAAATCAATGAGAAAGAGGTTTGTGATGTTGTCATTTTACAATGTGTACGATCCCGCATGGAAGGCAAAAATAAGAAAAGGAATACTGTTTTGCAACCAAACAAGAATACAAAGATGTGAAACTGTGAAAGTAAATATATATAACCACATTATATTTGCTTCAAATAGACTCACAATATGTACTACATGCTAGTCACACTCCAGGGATAAACATTGCAAATCATCGTTGGAGGCAGTATAACATGGATGAGTTTTTAAGATGAATTATCCATTTAGGTTGTCACCTCCCAACATCACAATAATCTCATTATATATATATATATACACACACACACTTTTAAATGTGTTACAGAGTTATTCTACTTGACACATGCTTCCCGAAAACAGGCAGTGTGTGTATTTTAATAACTTACTTATTTGAAAGGCAGGGAGACTTGCTCCCTTTCTGTTTCAGCACGTAAACAACGAGCAACGTTTCAAACTCGAGTGGACTCGTTTCCCCAAAAGAGACTCTACAACTAATCCGGTATGTTTTGTCCACAGACCATACAAGAAGGTTTCGACACTGTCACTGTTATGAAAAACTAAACAAAGCGGCATTGACGAGAACAGCTACTTGATCTCTTTTATTAACCTCTGTCAACGTGGTCGTTTGATAAACCGAAACACCGGTCGTATTATTATTATCTTAAATTGGAATAACTTAACTAACGTTAACGAGCGTACGTGATGCAATACATAACTGTTGTTCCGTAAAAATAGTTTCCACGTCAAAAGCCGTAAAAGGCTACCTATCCAGCCAACCACTAACTTAAACAATTAGGAGACCGGTAGCATGAATTATCTAGCTAACTGGACAGTTAACTAGTTAGTATTAACGCTAACTAGTAGCATTAATGGTAACGTTATCTCTGCTAGCGTTAATATAACTGTGAGCTAAGGTAGCTAGCTCAGCTAATCACACACTAAACAAAGATACCATTAGATGTCATTAGTCTATTGTGAGTCAAATGTTCGTATCAACTATCGTATTGCTAGACAGTAATAACCACCTCAACGGATAATTCAGCAAATCGGATAAAACAATACAAAACAAGCTCGTAATCTTTGGGTGGCTAACGCACCGTTACCTGCTGCTCGTTGGTTGACTGATGCTAGTTAGTTGTAACAGTTGTGGAGACCTGACGCGATGCATATCTCACGCATTATGTCAGTATTAGCTTTCATATTCCAATTTTCTCTTCTGACACAGTTTCTATCCGTAAAGCATCGCGAATGGTTACACTTACCCGTGATGTTTGACAGATCTATCCAGAGCACTGCCAACTTGGTTGTGGTTGCTACGTGTCAGGATAAAGGTACATCTTCCGGTATGGTACGGAGCCGACCGGAAGCCGTGAGGGACATTGGCATATCGCCCTTTGCACGAAAATCGGGCGCTATCTGCAGGCGACTGGTGGTATTACATTATTGTCACAAAAAGCATTCATTTTGGGTTGGAAAAATGCTGTGCTGAGTATTATATCATTTGCTTAAAACATTCTATATCCTCTTGCCTGATTTTGAAATGCTGTTTTTAATACAGAAAATAGAACAACATTATGGAAGGTAAAACTACTTGTTCACTGCAACTGTGTGCAGAAACGCCCTTATTTAACAATATTTTCAAGTTTTTCTTGTCAATACATGCATTGGAAAACAAGTTGAATTCACAAAGGGATATGGTGAGACATCTCAAACTATTTCCTGTTTTTCCCATGAGACCCTACTGGGTCCAAAGCTATAGTTTGAAAAAAACAGGGTCTAATGGTATAACAAATAGAGACAGGTGGAAGAAGATGATTTAACAGGGCAAGTGCTGGGCCCCTGGCAAGAACAAAGGCAGTCTCTTTCATCAGGATGCGGAGGAGCAGATCAATCACTCTGCCAGTGCAGGAGAACTGCACCACTACCATGTACTGCAGGTGGATCCATCCTCTTTGATGATGACAGATCATATAAAATAATAGGCTGATGACCTCTGGTCAGAGGAAATAGGCACATGAGGGAAGAATAGAGGCAGACAGCATCTCAGATGGTTTAACCTGATTGTAATCATTGAAAAAAAAAACACAGTTCCCATATAATACTCTTGAATCAAAATAAAAGAGAAGTAGTTAAAAGGAACAACATAATTGGGAAACTAGTTAACTCATATATCAATATCCTTCTGTCACATCAGTAAAAACTACTATCCTGGCATCCTACCCATGGCTTATTAAAAATAAATTATTTCCGCCTCAGTGCTGGAAAAAAAATACAACCGTTACAATAAAATGTTTGACTTTTAAGAATAGATTAATGGGATTAACTGGTGCAGTGTGGAAAGGAACTAAATAATACAGACTTGTCTCTGCTCCCTGCCTGAAGTTACAGAATTATTTACAGACTGAGAAATGGGAATAATAATGGAGTGAAAAAAGGCATGGAAGAAAACTTTCGCATTATTCAGAGGAGACATATTGAGCCTCTTCCGTCTTTGACAGAGAGACTCTGATTGAGTTATGAGTCTCACGGCCACAATACATAGAGAAGCCGTTTGGTCAGTGCTGAACAAAGCAGTTGCCTCAGCAAGACTGCATCATTTTCGAGGACATTTTCTCGCCAGAATACTTTGTGACCATCTGTCAGATTTTGCTCCAAGTCAGTTCTAATACAGGCGTCTTTTTGAGCTGAAGGACATGGCAAATGCAACACATGAAAAGTTAGGGTGTATGAGAAAAAACAACAACAAACAAACTCAATAAAAATAAAATGTCATTAACAAACCTTTCAGCTGTGCTGGCCCGATATGGATCATTCCTCTGCTTCATGATGAAGAAAACCAATTTGATGCACAAAACGTGAATTCCTACAGAAAACACCCATGATTAATCATACGCAGAAATTAGTCTCCTCCCCTCCATTGCTTCTCATCTTCCTTAAGACTTTTAATCATTTATAAACTTGAAAAACATGTATTTCTACTTAATCCACTTAATGAATGGAAATTGAAAAGTGCCAGAGAGGGTAATTGAATTTAGGGCAGTGTATTGCCGTATGCTGTCATAATTGGCTTCTTTTATAAAGTCCCTGCTGTAATCCTGCTGTAACTGCCTGGGTGGATTAAAGCTACTGATTTTCCTTCACTGCAGCAACCCCTGTCTCCAACCACCTACTATACTCTCAATTAAGATGTTTCTTTCTGCCTCTCATGGCTATAGGAGAGGGGGAAAAGCAAGGGATCAAGCTATTTCATGATACCTTCTTCTGGACAAAAACATAATGCTGATGGGAGATCCTTCTTCTCCTTCTGTGCACACAACATACTAAACATGTGAATGAACGCAAAACAAACACACACACACACACGCACACACACACGCACACACACACACACACACACACACACACACACACACACACACACACACACACACACACACACACACCTCTATTTTTAGCAGAAATGGATGCACACATTTCCTCAGGACATTAGCAAGATACAATAAATCCTTTAGTTCATCTAATTCAATTTCCTGCTACCCCATTGATATGACAGCTGCACAGATCATACATTAGTAGGCATCTGGTACTTGCAGGGTCCTTTCTCTGAAGCAGCTTTCTTGTCTCTGTGTGAGTGAGCTACATGAGAACTAAAATAACAATCAGCAGATGAAGAGTTGGTGAAGTTTGTTTGTTCCAAAAGGAGCTTTCCACCCACTCGAGATTTAACAGTTTCTAACAAAATTATAGTCAATATGAAAATACATCTCTTTCTGGAATCTAGTGACAATACTGGTGATACTAAAGCATTTGAACATATCATATTAGGGTGCTTGAATGTAAGACTATTTTGGTCAGAAATCAGGAAACACTTGTTCCCTATCCAAACAAATTGATCCTGGCATGAACCTTGATGCCGACATCAATCTCAATTGATCTTTGCATCAAGGACTTTAATGACAAGAGATTATACTTGTAAAATGTTGATTCTGCACTTTGGAAATGCTATAAACAACAACCCCTAAGATGCTGTCAAGGGGGGAAAAAATATTGACTTTCTTTCATTTGATCTGCAAATACAAAATAGTGTAGCGTTGACACACTGGGCCAAAGACAATTTAGGTCCGGCATGACTTATCTTGCAGGGAATAGAATAAGTAAGGCCAGACTTTGTAACAAAAGTTAAGGGAACTGGGAACTTGGCTGTGTGGCTGTTAGGGTGGGCTTGAAGAAGAAGGAGAGCCAAGGCCATGCTACTGTTTATATGAGACTTATTTTCAAAGCCTCTAAATCTGTTTTGACATGTAGAACACTCATGGGTTGGCTGGTGCTGTCCCTAATGCCAACCAGAGCCAGATAAGAAAAGGATGGCAAAACTCCACAGTACCCTCCGTCATAAAGCATCACTTTTGTGTCAATATTAGAACTGACATGTAGTTATTGGTGCATGTGTTTATTTGAATAGAATTTAGACTCAGAAGCAAAACATGGACATTTATGTAAAACAGTTTTATAATCTATAGAATGCACTTTTGTCTAGTTAGAGTAATGCCTCTATTCAGCACAAATTACTTTGATTCCTGATTTTGAAGAGCTGCTAAAAATAAGTATTTTGTTCCAATATGTAATATATTCAAACTCACAGTTTGATTTTCAGTTAATAGTAGTACTATACAGTGCATCTACTGTATAGTACTACTATTGCTATGTATAATGATAGGGATAATAATATCACATGTTCATGCACACTCAATTATAGAAATTAATGCTGAATCACTCTGAACTGGCTGACAAAAGGCCAATATTGGTACTTGTAAAACTCTCCATCTGAAAGCTCAAATCTCATCCTCAAGTGTATTCTTTACCGTCGAAGTGAAACTAATGACATGACAGAGGTAAGAGTGGGCCCAAGACCAAGAGGCAGATATTTATTTTGGGACTCCAGTGGAATTGCCAATTTACATTATCTGATCATCAGTCTGGCCACTAAGTGCCAACACATCCTCCCTCAGATGCTCTCACATGGCTTTATGTTATCACTTTAGGATGCTTAACGCATTTCAGAAGTTTCAGAAGTTATGATGAAGTGTGGCAATTTCTTTTGTGTTTTTTATAGACCCACTTCCCCTCAAACTGCCTTCTCCATTTCTACTTCATCCTATATTTCCCAGAATTACTTTTGACAATCCTTTGAGAACAGGTATGATTGTGTTGCCTTCAGCTGTGTTTTCTTCTCTTACATGGGCATCAGTAGAGAATAAATGACAGCGATTCACGAGGCTCTGTTGCATTGTTGCATTATTGAAGCAAGTGTCGAAGTAGAAAGAAATAAATGTCTTGTATTGATGGATTTCTCTCTATATGACTCTTGAACGCCACTCTGAAGTCATTCTGATTCTGTGGGACCCACACAACACCTAAATTTAACAATTTTTGTCGAAGATGGCTGGAAGATTTCCTGCCAATAAACACCAGCTGTATTGGCAATATCCAAGATGTCACACCATCAACGAGAATTAGATATAAGGAGATACACCTAAAAATGCAAGGAACCCTGAACATAATTGATTATTACAATATTTGGAGTGGTCTGTCCTTTAACTTTGGGTAAAAAATATGCATTAAAAACTGTTCAGCAACTCGTGACATGCACAGTTAGTGAGTTGTATGTCAAACTGCAAATGTAGCTGCAGCCATATCCAAGGCTTGTAATTCCTGTCATACTTTGTTTGGGGTGACTCCCCACTGGATGTCCTGCTTTCCTGATGGAATTACTGATGACAGGAGTGAACAGAGACCCACCACACATTCAATTATACATCCTCTAGGCCTACTCACTATCTGTCGCCTTCACTTTCTCCATACTGACAGAAATTATTAATTTCCCTGTGTGTGCAGAGCGCTCCATGCAGTTCTTGATTGCACACTTCAGTCATCACCCTTTATACTGTATTGCATCTCAGTATGAGGATGCTGCCGAAGATAAAATATATACGTATGTGTAAGGTGATTAAATGTATTTCCTGTACTTCAGCAACAGATTTGCATTTGAACACCTTTTAAAGCATTTGCAGCAAATGGGTGATGGTATTGGCTGAAGAGTAAAATTGGATGCTACACCTTTAAATGGGGTTTACAGTTCTAAGGGCTTTTGGAGATTTGGCTCCATGAAGAGATTTTTCACACTTCGAGGACCTATGGAAACTACCCTTTAATCCCAAGAGGCAAAGAGTGAAGCATGGAAAAATACTAGAGAGAGAGAGAGAGGCAGAGAGAGAGGCAGAGAGAGAGAGAGAGAGAGAGAGAGAGAGAGAGAGAGAGAGAGGCAGACAGAGGCAGAACAACACACCAGGAGAGCTGACTATGGCAGTAAATAGCAGAGCTATATTCCCCTCCACAGTGTTCCCACGTGGCCTTTACGCTGGCAGAAAGAGAGAAGATGCTTAGCAACATCTCATCTGCATGGTTTGCCAAATCAACAGGGTCAAGATCCCTTTAGGCTTGAAGAACTCCGCTGCGCTGTGCAGCGCCAAGGAGTGGCCAAACTAGTCCTTATCTTTCAATGTTTAATTCTTCCTCTACAGGAAAAGGCTGGGAGGTGATCCGGGTTTTTCTTTACTCCAAATTTTGATTTTGAAGGTAGATTGATAATATTTCAAATGTTTTAAGTATAAAGAGAGACCAATCAGACTGCCTCTTACATCATCTTACATCCCCAAATCAAGACAGATACCGGCAACACGTCACATTAACGTCATCACCACATTTGAAAAACAAACGAGTTCAATATTAATGTGTTTTAATGCTGTTAAATGAATCCTGAAGCTCTATATTAAAATAAAGCATGTACACAGTGATTTCAATATAGTTTTGTTACATGTTACTGAAAACCACAAAATGCTGCAAATGACATTTCACCTTTCGGTAAGGGTTTATTGTCCAGTGGGTTTATACGATCTGACATGGATCTCATTGAATGGTTACTCTGTGCATGCTAATCAAGGCTCATCTGAGCCTGATACAGTCCACATATGAGTCAGTACTTACACACTCCTAATGGATGTCTTTTTTTTTTAACAAGCGAAACAAGATTTTTTCCCCTTCACTGTGAAACTGTCAGATCCTCCGCCCCCTCCCATCCTTTCACTACACCCACAACTTGATCCTGGCCAACTGCTTTCTGAGTCCCACATGGTGCAAATTGAATCAAACGCCAGCTACTGTACTGTACGATACACACAAAAGCTACTGGTTTTAACACTGCGTACCAGTTTGATCATCTTTGTGCAAATTAGCTATTTTCCTTCTAACAAAAGTGGAGAGGCACTTTCGGTATGGCTGTTTCTATCGCTTTTGAAATACGTTATTGTTTGTCACCATGTGTACATAAAGACTTATTTTGCTTATTGATCAGTTCTATTTTATTTCTAAAATCCACAATTGTCTTTTTACTTAAATTGCAAGTTACAGAGGGAAGTGAAAATCTGTCTGATACAGTAACCACTCTGAACAACTGATTTTTGCCTTACAATCCATGAGCCATGGGCATTGCAATCATTTCACACAATCACTTGTGACTCAAGAGCTGTGAGCCCACACACACTGACTGATACTGACTATGTGCCTGATAAATAAAAAGCACGGAGAAAAGGGACTTGGTCGTTTTCCTTGGCTTTATCAGTTGTGCCTGTGACACATTGAATACCTGAAGTACCCAGCCTCTGACCCAGTGCATTCTGGGAGTATAACCGAAGCGTCATGCTCCCGGCCCTTGCAACCCTTGACAGGACAGAAGGTTTAAATATTTGGTGGATGGATTCATTATCGATCGCTTTTTAGGTATCATGAAGTATAATTGTCTATTAGTAAATGTGTAACGTGAATGGCTCACAAGCTAGGAGGGGAGAGCTTTGCACGCATGATCAATTTCTTGGATCAGGTTTTGACAAATCTCGATTTCTTCATGAGAAAATCTATAGTGTATGTGACAACAGATTTAGATCAATGATCTGATGCCACCAGCATAAAGTAAATATGTCCACACGCCACTATCAAATATAAATCAGAGAAGTAAAGAAGTAAAGACAAAACAAGAATAACCAAATAGAACTGTGGCGGTTGTGGGAAGCACACACACAGAGAACACGTCTCTCACAGGTTGCATCGGCTTTATTCAGGATTCAACACACAGAACAATACTAGTTCCCTTCCCTGTCACCGGTCTACCCCCGACTGACTACCCAGCCGGGCTTAAATTGCCTGGTCCACTCATTGGAATCAGCTGTGGCGTATTAGCCACAGCTGATTCGAGTGTTTTCTCCCCTCCCTCTCTCGTGCCGCAGGCGCGCTAACCACGCCCCCGCCCACAAGAACATTTCAACAACAATGTGTATACAAAAGGACATAATTATGTATCTGAGTAAGACACTGGACACAATAATTAAATCAAAGAAGAAGAACAACGTGCATTTCTACTGTCCTCCAAGCAAATATGTAAACACCAAAAGTCAATTTCATTCATCAGTTGGGTCTGAGCCCATAACAAATCAAAAGCATGAGAGAAATGGCCTGAGCTTAATTTAGCATCATCGTATAGCGTCGCCTCTGCTGTCAGCTCCACATGTTAGAAGTAACATATAAACACAAGAGTAACTCCCAGCTCAGCTGGCTGCATCCAAAATAGCTTTGGATCAACGTTCCCCTGCTTTCCCTGTGTAGACTATAGGCTCCAAAGCCTCTGTCTTGAAGCTTTCCCCAGAACACAGAACAACACACACATACACACACACACACACACACACACACACACACACACACACACACACACACACACACACAGAGACACCTGAAGAGTCAGTGTTAGTGAGTGGGATGACAGCTCTGCTGCTGTGTTGCTGGCCAGAAGACAAGCTGAGGCGTTCAACTCCCGGATCTCTGTGGTGTCTTAGGCTTATATTTATCCTGGCTCCAGGAGTCGCTTGTCCGTCCCTCACCACTCTTCTCTGCTCTGGCTGCCAAAGCTCTTAATGTTTCGTGGGCTTCCTGTTAAATAGCCTTGTCTCCAGAGAGAGCAGTGGACCTAGTTTAGCAGGGAAAGCTGCCTTGGCCTGTGCAGAGAGTGGAGGAGGAGATTGAGGGGCAGCAAAGCTACACATAGCAGGAAGAAACTCATGTTTTGACCTGTTGGTTTGGGCAGAAATCCAGAGATATTGGAATTTTAATACTCAGTACCCAAGAAAACATCATACCGTAAAAACACAACAAATTGTCCCAGAGTTTGTCACTCTGCTTGGCGTTCAGACCCACGGTTTTGAGCCACGGAAGAAATAACCTTCGACAAGAAACTGTTTGTCGATCATTAAATTTGCTGCCATCATTTGAGATTTGATGAAGTGTATCAACTAAATCTACTTCCTCAGTTCAACCGATTCCTGTAGCACATCTGAGTGAAAGGGGTAAGAAGCTGCACTGTTTGCTTGAATCAGCTAAAAATATCTTGTTTTGATACCAAATCTAGGGCATTGGGACCTGTTGCTGATTCCCACAAGGACTTTATGGAGTTTATGTTTGAAGATCAATTCTGCGGGGACAAAAAGTTTGTTAATCATTCTGAGTTCATTGGCAGACTTCTATAATAAGCTGAAAACCTTGCTGAATAGTCTATGAAACCTCATTTGAGGTTGATGACTCATTGCATTAGTAGCCGGAGGTGTTGGAGTGTACCTGCACAGTGGGACAGCGTCACCAGCATGCTAAAATGATGGGGGAGCGCAACAGTATTTTTTTTTTAAACTTGATAAATGATGAAATGATTAAAAAACAAAAAAAATATATTGTAAAGAAAGGCGCCACATCAGGTTCACTCGGGGACTTACTAAATAATTACATCGGATTCGCTGACACAAGAACTGTATCACGCTTCGAAATACAAAGCGCTGACTCAGTACAAGCTACGTGAAAAGTATCTATTGAATTGAATTGAATTCAATCTATTTTGTAAAGCCAAGAATCACAAATTACAAATTTGCCTCAGACGGATCTATCTGTCACACTAATGTGCATTCACATCTGGAAGCTGCCCAGTACAACTCCAGTCTGATTTTAACACTGCACTGGAGTAGGTTAAGGACATTGTTCAATGGAAGAAACTCATATCCTGGAAATCTGCTTCAAACCTCCAGGCTCCCACTGACCTTTTTCTTAGCTCACATCATACACAACAAAGTAGTGTGTAAAGTAAAATAAACAGCATACATGTATAACAGATGACTGCTAGGTTTGATGCCATGGTACATTTTTGAATAACGTTGTATGATTTATTGTGTGTATATGCTTTTGTGAAGTAATAATGAGACTATAGAGAAAGGTACAATTTATAAAATCAAGAAGATAGCAGACAACAATAAACAATTAACCCTTGCTCTGTGTGTGTGTATTTGTGAGAGACTGTGGAAGTGTGTTTTGATGTTGTTTGTGTGTGTGTGTTTGCACGTGTGTTGATGTTATCTCTCTCGCTCTCTCATGTACGCACCCACCCACTGATGAGTTAAAAATAACATTTTGACATATGAGCAACGTTTCCATGACATCTATAATCACTTTCCCCAAATACCATATTCCAGCTGACAAACAGCGTATTCAGCATTAGCCTCCCTCTACTCTGATTGGTTTCTCTCATTTCAACAGACTTTTCCCCTGCATACCTATTTTTTTAACCAAAATTCTAAAGTGATATTTAACGTTGCTGCCTGTTGAAAATTTGGAAAATCATAAATAGCTTACCAAGTTTAAATAAGAAACAACAAACATCCAAGTTTTAGGGAGTCATTTTAATAAATACTGTCTGAGTCAACTGAATTTATGCATTGAATGTCTGCCTGCTGTACTAGCAGATTTCCCATCTAAGGCCTGGCATAATTCAGTGTGGCTGTAATGAGAGATGGAAGTGGAAGTAGTATTCTGTTTATTTCAACCATCTGTGACCAGCCTGAAAATTCCCGTTACTAGTTTTCTCTCCCCAGCACAGGAAGAAAATGACTGTGGTGCGATTTGATCTGTGTCAAGGAAGCCAAGGGCTCATGCTTTTACTTGCAGTGGAAGAAGTAGATTTATTTTGCAAATTAAAATAACAAATCTCTCTGATATTGAATCTCTCTCCTGGAAAAAAAAAAGATACAATATTAATGTTGCAGCTGTGCTCGTGGAGTAAATATTTCATCCTATATTTGTATTGGCTAATCTGGAACTGAACTGTTTTTCAAAGATATGAAACAACAACAAACTAAAATAAACGTCTCAGCCTTTTTAAAGTAAATGACTCTGGGATTTTAATCACTGACTGAAAATGTTCAGATTTTCTAAAATGTCTTTACAAATAACCATTTACTTCGTCTATGTTGAAATGCATGCAGAGAACAAAAAGCATGGAGGCATATGTGTTCTGCTTTGGTGATGGCCCTGCTGGGTGTGTTGCCTTTTTTTTCTGAAAGCTTTGCTGCCATTAAACTAAGAGCACGTCTGGGGACTGAGAAAGTGGAGTAGGAATGAAATGTGTCGGACAAAACGGGTCTGAGCCCTAAAGGTGGTCAGTCATCTGGGATGCAAATAGCAGCACTTCTGGGAGTGTTATATAGTGGCTACATGTATTTATGAAGAAGCTACCAACACTCAAGATGTGTGGCAGGAGATCCAGAATGTCACAGGCTACAAAAGCTGGAGCGCCCCATCATTTGTGAGGTCACGTTGCCAGATGAGCCGAACACCTTTTGTGCTCACTTTGATCTCCCCAACAAAGAGTCCGTTGACAAGTCTTCCCCGCCTCCAAAGGACTGGCCTGTGTCTGTCTGTCAGCCCTGTGACCCCCCCACCCCTTTTATGATGAAGTGCTTTGAGAAACTAGGTCTCCAGCACATCACAAAATAACGTTTGTAGATAGAGGCAACATATCTACCCTCCACATATAATATAGTTATGTTCTGCGTCTTGTACGGCACAACCCTGTTGTACAATGGCAATAAATAAAACTTGTGCTTCCAGGTAAATGCTCTCTCTCCCTTTATTTCTTTCTTTCTTCTTTCTTTCTTTCTTTCTTTCTTTCTTCAGGGATTGATTTTGGTGTTCAGAAGTTAAGTGTCTCAAATTGTAATGAAATCTGAGCCAAGAAATACTATCAATATTATTATACTTGCTGAAAGAAACTCTACCACCTTTATTATGCAACAAATATGCTACATGTTGTTTTTAATTATGTACTAATTTGTGTTGGTGGTAGTCCTACCGAGCTGAAACTTCTGAATAACCACAAGTGTTTTTTCCTGCCTTTTCACATTCCTTTGAAGACCATGACACCACATTGCAGATACGGGCATCAGTAGTTCCCCCCATTTACTATTAATTATTGCATTTAGAATCGGAGTGTCAATCCCAGAATATTGCCCAAGGACCACAAATGCAAATTATCTCTAAAAATAATGCTGCCGTTGTGCATGGCCAATGTTAAATAAACTAATCAACTTCAAATTTAAAAGTCAGGGATTTCAGAAGGCATGTGTGGATTTTTAAAATAGCTGGTATTTTCTAAAAATGTATCCAGTGTGATAACATTTTTTACAAGCCCTGATTTTGCCCTGCAGTTGGAGCAGATGGTGTATGTTTGTGAGACCACATTACACTATTACTGAGCTAGTTGTCTTGTTTTTGATTGATCACAAACTGAATTGTGTACAAATCTAATGCACATTGTCCTGTAGTAGTTAAATTAATATATTCTGGTCAATATATGTGTGTTTTTATTGTTTCTTTATTTGTTATGTGGATGTGAAGCATTACGTAACAGGAAAATAGCAATCTATAGTCACAGTTTTTTAAACAAATATGTTATGCTATCATACACTAATTACGTCACTTTTCTGTCTAAGGATGTGTCAGTGGTGCTGAAAGAGGACGTCTGACTTTGTCGCAATGCAAACAGAGGGAGGCACTGTTGCTCACATTACAAAGCCAAGACAAAATCATCACATAATGTTTCAGCTCACTGCCAGTTACAGCCATTTATCTGGGTCTTGAAGATAGTATTTTTGTTGATGAATTTAAATGTGTAAAATAAATCCAAAATTAAACTACGAACATGCTGCAATCAAAAACTAGGAACAGTAAATAACAGTGTATACCGTGTAAATCAAAATATGTCCTGTATTTAGGTATTCAAACTAAATGTTATGCAAATACATTCCAGCTGGGGGTCAAATTACAGCACTGTGGGCATTTAGCTTATTTGGCACCAAGATTGATGCAGCGCTTCCACAACTATTCACAGATATCGCTGTTAAAGCCTAAAACTTTGTTTTTTAAACAGGATCATACAAATGCAGTTAGTGGGTGGCACAATTAAACATCATATACATGTGTATACCTGTGTGTGTAATGTATGTGATATAGGTATTTTCCGACAATATAACTGATTTCTGTTCAGTGGTTCTTGGCTATGATCTACAGACTTTTGTTTTTCCCACCCAGCTGCCTGGCATCGCTCCATAAGCCTTTAGAAGCCTGCGTGTGTGTGTGTGTGTGTGTGTGTGTGTGTGTGTGTGTGTGTGTGTGTGTGTGTGTGTGCAGCCGTGAAGACACCACCCAGCTCTGTAGGAGAGGGGAGGGTAGTATGGAAGGGAGGGTGATGAGAGGGGGGGTGGGATTCTTGTTTCAGCACCGCGGACAGCTCCGGGTAAAAGCAGCCAGCAGCGGGTCGGTCCTCTCCGCTGCTGTGGAGAAAGAAAGAAAAAAGAGACTTATTTTCTTTTTTTTTTAACACCTCTTAAAGACAGCAAATACGATACGTTTTCTCGAGGAGTGGACTTAATTCAATTCAGTCCGGATCAGACGACACATTTGTAGTGACAGGCTACAGACTAAAGCATTACAGGACTCCCGATTGTTGCGTGTGCAATCCCTGCGAAGTTTCTGCCACTGAACGGGATTCTGCCTCCTCCCGCTCGTCTGCACAGCCCGGAAAAAAAACTGGTGTTCGAGGGAAGTTGAAGAGAAAAGTGACAGCACATCAGCACCTCCAGTGTGGACCGTGTACTAAGTTCTTAGACTTTTCTCGTTTGCTCAGTTCTTTTGCTTCACGTTCTGGCTGTGTGTGTATGTGTGTGTGTCTGCAGAAGGATTTCTATTTGTCTATTAAGTAGGACTATTTCATTCGGTGCTATAGGCGTTACAGCCTCCACCGGTCCACCCCGACCCCCCACCCTGTAATGCTCTTACATTAGCTTCTGATGCGAGGCTTTGATGCGCCCGGATACATTTTCTCTCTCTCACTTTCTCTTTCTCTCGCAACACCGACTCTTTCCTCCTCCCAGTCATCCATCTCAGCCGTCTTTTAATTTAACATTCACAGGGGGACGCCCCGGATTGCCCCCCCCCCCCCTTCAATTTTTGACAACTGCAAAAGGCTCGCAGGTGATAATGGACGTGGATCGATGAAGAATGTATATTCAGATTGTTCTAGGGTGAAAAGTTGGAGGCCCCGATTCAACACAAAATAACAGAGGACACAGCTGAGGAACTTTTAACATCCTGAGCCATTTATTTTTTATTTTTTATACTTGCTGTATTGGGTGTGTAGCCTGTTTCGAGCTATTCATGACGGAAACGATGGCGCTGAGTGGGAACTGTAGGACTAACACCAAAGAGCAAGCGTCGGTTCAGAACAGTTTCCCAGATGTTGTTGAATTAAACGTCGGGGGCCAGGTTTATTACACGCGTCACTCAACTTTGGTGGGTACTCCGAATTCATTACTCGGCAAGCTATTCTCTTCTAAAAAAGATGCATCTAATGACTTGGCGAGAGACCCCAAGGGCCGTTATTTCATCGACCGAGACGGTTTTCTCTTCCGGTATGTGTTGGACTACCTCCGAGACAGGCAAGTCGTCCTCCCGGACCACTTCCCGGAGAAAGGGAGGCTCAGGAAAGAGGCAGAGTACTTCCAATTGCCCGACTTAGTGAAGCTCCTGACCCCCGACGATATCAAGCACAGCCCGGACGACTACTTCCACAGCGACTATGAAGATGGGTCCCAGGGCAGCGACAACCGGCAGTGTCCGCCCTCCTCTCTTGTCCCCGCGGACAGAAAGAGCGGCTTCATCACGGTGGGGTACCGGGGGTCGTGCACCATGGGCCGAGAGACCCAGACTGACGCCAAGTTTAGGAGGGTGCCTCGGATACTGATATGCGGTCGGGTGGCCCTCGCCAAAGAAGTTTTCGGGGAGACCCTGAACGAGAGCCGGGATCCGGACAGGACCCCGGATCGGTACACCTCCCGGTTTTACCTCAAGTTCAAGCACCTGGAGAGGTCTTTTGACATGCTGTCGGAGTGTGGTTTCCAAATGGTGGCCTGCAACTCGTCCGTCACAGCCTCGTTTGTCAACCAGCACACAGAGGACAAGATCTGGTCCAGCTACACAGAATACGTCTTTTACCGTAAGTGACACCTTGGCTTTTATCACAACGGGTCATCATTCACGTGCACACAAAGTTTGAGTCACCGCTAGGAGGCGCACTTGTTTTGCTGGTCCTGTGTGTGAGAGAGACATCTCGTGATAAGGATGAATGGGCGTTTATAGCACAGGACATCCCCTATTTTGAATGATGTAGGTGTACTGGACACTTCAGTGTGTTGGCTGCTCGGGACAGTGGGATCAAAGCTGCTTCCAGCTGTTTATTTGACCTACAGTTTCTGAAATTGTGTAACTTTTTAAACTTTTTTTCCCAAGCAAACACAAACGCAGAGTCAAAGTTACACACGCCGAATAAGTGGAATAAGTTTTGTCTGAGCCTTGTGGGACAAAACAAATTAGAGATCACTCCTGGTAATTGGGGTTAAGCCAAGGTGTCGCTATCTCCCCCTGGAAGCGATGCAACCTTATCAGCAAACACATAAATGAAGGACTATACTTCATGTTCTGATCACTGTGTGTTGAAATATGTTACAGTGTGTTGCAGCATGTTGTACTCTCTTGCAGTCTGGTTTATATTTCATAAGATTTAACTAGATTTTGATAATTTTCTTTCCATCTGAGACACGGCAATAGTCAGAGCAATGATTTGTCAACGCTTGCCATTTCTCATCTTGGTGCAATTTTCTACTCCACCTCCTGTCTGCTTTCATCCATCCCATCCTTTCAACTTCTTGCATTTCCTTCTGGCTTTTCTGATTCATTACGCTTCTCCATCTTTGCTCACTGGCTGGTAGGAATCTGGCTAGAGCAGTAGTGAGGAAAAGATTGGGACATTTTTAAATTAGCTCCCGTAAGATTTCATGATGCAACAAAATAATTCATATTCTCTGATATAATCTATCCCAAACTTGATTGCTGACATAAAATAGACAGTGTGACACTATATATGTGCTTAGCTCATGTAACCTATGCACTACTTGGATATAGCACAAACATTTCCTTGGAATAATCCTTGAATCTGTAGCAGAGGGCATTTTTTTATAGATGTAATGAATGTAATGTAAATAAAAAAACAGGTCTCTAAAAATGAAACAAAACTCTTAATTTTTCTTACATAACCCATAAGTAATCAATTCATTAATGGATCTGACACTTACTTAACTGTATTGAAGTGCTGCAATAAACTTAACCCCTTTGACTTTCAAACATAGTTGCAGCTCTTTGTTTTATTTTCTGTAAATGCGTTTTTTGCCCAAACAAGATGCATGAAAAGTATGCCATGGCTTTATATATGTAATGTTCACAGCTACCACAGTAAAACCATTTGTGTTGTGTAGTGCTTTTCTATGGAAAAAATGTCCAAACATTAAATGGAGTCTTGTTACATAACTGAGACACAGTAGCTGCCAATACAACTGGAGAGGCTGCCAACAGCGCAGAGATCAATGTGTCAAGGCAGCTATCATGATATGTGTTAATAACGTAGAATAAACGCTCTTCTCAAAGATACTGGTTTTAAAAATATGGCTTATTTTTCCTTAAAAGATTGCAACTTGAAAATATGTGGGTTCATTGTTATTTGAATACAATACTCTATCTAGCCACTACAGGTAACTTCCCTTGTGGTCTGTATTTTTGGGTATTGGTGCAGTGGAAGCATGTTTTTCACACATCTAACCCTTTTTCTTTGTTTTTACTGCTGGCTTTGCTGCATGATTTTGGGGCGACTGTGGCTCAGTGGTTAGCAAGTCTGTCTTTCAATCAGAGGGTTGTTGGTTCAAACCCCGGCTCAGCCAGTCCATGTCGTTGTGTCCTTGAGCAAGACACTTAACCCTAATTGCTCACCGTTGCTGTGTCTACTGTATATCATGTAAGTTCCTTTGGATAAAAGCGTCAGCTAAATGTAATGTAAAGATTTCAGTGCCAAAGCCTCCAGATGTTTGGCAAGTAAATTCCATTATGTTGCAAATATCCTTAAAAAGGATAATGTTGTAGTTTGTTTTGTAAGACTAGTTGTGTTTATGATGTTATCTTAAATGTTATCTGTAAATTCTTCCTATCCCCAAAATAATACTTGTTATTCATTTTGGTCCAAAATGTTCTTGACATGACTGTGATGGGGGCCAGGACCACTGGTTAGAAACCGCTAGACCATGCAGTCACCACCACTTTAGGGAAAACCACTGCCAACCCCATAAATCACACGAGTCAAAAGATCACACGGCCACAGAGCAAACAGGAGTAAAAAAGAAAAACATACGAGAGCGGTCCACTGAGCTGGCTCCATTTTAAATGAGCTCTGCATTAATGGCCTGCATGAAGCTGCTACAATGACTGGATGGCTCTTATAACCCCCAGAAGGAACACTAACAAGCCAAATCAAGTGGTGGTGGGGGCTACTGACACACACTCTACACACACACACACACACACACACACACACACACACACACACACACCACACACGCATCCACACAAACACACCTTGCTTGTGCAATATCTGGCAGTGTGTCTGTGGGCTGCCGCCACAGGCCTCTCCTTGCTTACTGGCAAACAACAACTGCTTCCTGGCTTTGTTGACAAATGTTCAGCTTGTTAGAGGGCGCGCATTCAAAGGCGAGGGCACAGTGGCAGATGTGTCGGGCCTATATCGCAACACACGCGGGCACATAAAAGCCTACATGCACTCACACAGAGGCAAAAGTGCACACAGAAGCTCCGGGAACCCAGGCACAATCAAAGAGGCGCACACACGAGCACAGGTTTGGCGTGCGCACACAAACGCAAAATCGTGCAGGGACTTTGTTAAATGCTGCAGTCACCCAGTGGATTAAATGTAGTCACTGACATTCTCTTGTTTATCTGGCTGTCACATTTTTGGCGAGCGAGTCTCTCCCTTCTCCCCATCCTCCCTCTTCCTCGCCTTCCTTCTCTCGTCTCTCCTTCTTCTCCTTTCATGTCTTCTCATTTTGCTCTAGTCAATCATACCCGGCTTTTCTCTCTCGTCTCGGTTCCCACCCTCCCTCTTTCCAGCTTTATTTTGCTCCATGCGCCGCAGGGGCAAAGGAGCAGCGCGGCGGCACCAGTGTCCTTTACATGCCTCACTGCTCCGTCACGCCTCCTGTCTCACTTCTTATTCATATCTCTGCCGTCCATCTCCGTGATCGTTTGTTTACCTTCTACTTTGTCTGTCTCATTCTACATTTTAGCCTTTTGTCTGCCTCTTTGTGTTTGCGCCTCTCCTTATTGTTCATATGTCAACGAGTCTGTCTTTCTCATTTGTTGGCGTTCTATCGGCCATATTCAACATCTTAAGGCCTCGGGCATGTTTTAGACAACCCTGAGCTTTTCGTCAAGATTAAGGAAGCTCTTTTCTCTCCAACTTGACAATGACCCTGCACACAAAGAGAGATCCCTAAAGATATGATTTTCCCATCTTGCCTTGACCTTAACCTCACTGAACATTTTAAGATTCATTGGAACGACAGCTGTGAGGCATGCCTTATCCCAACATCAGTGGCCAACCACACTAATGCTTTTGTGGCTGAAAGGAAGCTAATCCTTGCAGCCAGACTCCCACATTTTGTGGAAAACCTTCCAAGAAGAGTGGAGCCTGTTTGGTGTTAGTGCCCATTATATTGGAAAGAGATGTGCAGCAACCACACACGGGTGTGATGCGCATCTGTCCACATACTTTTGACACATTTGATGTGCTGAAAAGTGGATAACATCATCCACAAGAAGCTGTCATTAGCATTTGTGGTTGCCAGTCATCCGCCATTAACATTAACTCTGCGTTGCTAAAGTTGCCTTGTGGACAGTGAGCCAGCTAATATGACCAACACTTTGTGTTTGTTTAGGTCACAGCAATCTTTTTTTTTATATTTTAACATACATTTAAGACACGACCGATGCCTTCATGAGGCCTCTATAATGGAGCCATACATGTTTAGGGTTAAATGCTTAAGGACACAACAACAGTAACTCACTTTACATTTCCAATTTGACTGACACGTCTCATGTGTTTTCTTGCCAGAAGCCTAAACTACCTTTATCTCTTTAAATCCTCTTTTTGCTTGTTATCTATTGCCCTGAATCTTACACACCTCTGATTACACCCATCAATCTTTTTTTCTTCTTCTCTTTGTAACTATTCAAATTCAGGATGGCCTCTGAGACCCCAGAAGGCAAATGTATTTATTAATTTGTTGCATGGCTCGAGTGACTGATAATGAATCATCACTGTTGACAGTTGGTTCTGTGGTATTCGCCGCAGGGCTCGACAAAGTCTACTGCAACAGAACCATTGAACAACACAACAGCATCTGTGTGGCAAAAACAGGATATTTTTGCCGAAAGGATAGGGAAATAGATTTTTTTTTGGCTGAGGATATATTTTCCCAGGCTTTTTTTTTTTCATATCTCAGCCGAACATGCCAGAGTGAAGTGTGTGTCATTACAAATGGTCATTTTCATATGACCATGTGTGCTGGTGTGTGACACACTGTGCCATTAGCTTGTTACACACAGATGGGTAACTCCTTGCGTAGCAAATCTGTTTTGGCAGGTGGGAAACAAGGGGCCGTGGTTATGGTAATGTGTTTGTGTGTGTGTTTGTGTTTGTGTGTTAACGTGTGACCCATGTTGCAATACCTGAGGCATTTGCACACCCGTTGAGCCGCTGGCTAAACACACCTGCACACCGACCAACCCCTCACACACACACATCACCCCACTTTCAGACACACACACGCACACTCATCACCATGTGAAACCACATTCATTCTGCGAGATGTTCGGCCCCCGACGCTGATGACATTAGCAGCGGCGGTCCCATGCTGCAGGCCTGTAGGAAGTGATTAGCCGAGGAGCAGACAGGCCGTGACAGCTCTGAGGAGAGTCCTGATAGGGACAGCTGCTACCCTGGCCTCAGCTCCACAGGGGAGACCACCACCTCAAACCTCAACCCCGCATTATGCAGACAAAAAGGAAGGAGAGAGGAGCAGTTAGACAATACTGTTTGATTTATGAAAGAAGAGGAAAAACACTGCTATTCTTCCTGCTTCTGTTACTATGACTACTGGTGATGCTGCTTCTTTGATACCACGGCCATTACAATTGCACTACAACCAGTGGTGCTTTGTTCACCCAAGTACTGCTATTTTTAATACTCCTAGAACCACTAGATTGCTAAAGGTGCTGCCAATATTACAGTACCATTACTTTAACATTACTACAGGTGTCTCTACAGCACACTACTTATGTGACTTTTGTGTTGTTAAAGTGTGTGTGTGTGGGCGGGGGTGGGGGTGGGGGGCTTTAGCTTTCACTACACACCTTTACATTTTGTGTAAATAGGGCCACGGACAACTTTGAAGTCAGCCTTCATTTTGATCTTAACTCCACGCCAGACAGAAAGTACTCAAAATGTGCATTTGAAAAGGTGATCCGTATCTAGTCTTTTTAAGCGTGTAAGCAACCTAGGTGATGGTTTACAGATGTTTGGTAAGTAGTCAAGTCGTAGTCTTAGAGATTCCTTACATTGTGCTGCCTTTCATAGTGATACGCTGCTCTGGAGAATTAGATAAAACTGCCACGAGCTTCTTTTTTTGTCCAGTAAGAATCAGAGCTGCAGCGTCAGAAATACAGAAGGTTGTAAGGAAACAAAAGAACACATGACCCTATCTCCTCCCCACCGAAACATTAAAAACTGCTTTCCACTGGGAATATTCTTCAGATAGAAGAAACTGAATACAGTAACAGTTAAGCAGGTGACTGATAAGTGATGAAAAGTGAGTCTTTTCAGGGAAATAAACCTAAAATGACCATATCTTAAAACAATATATTTGTTTAAATGAATACTGCTGTTTTTTTGTGATTTTGCATAAGAGCTCATACTGAGATGTGCGGGTGGGGTTTTATACAGGTAAGTGGAGGGCAGTAAAGAAGAAAAAATGGATAATGAGAAAGTGGGTCAAATGGAAAGAAGACAGACTTCCTGTTTGTCTAACCTCCCATTGACCTTCTCCCTTGGAAGATTAGAGTAGTTACAAAGCGTAGATTCCCATAATCCACAGCCTCTGGAGGATATGGTGAACTGCAGGGGTCTGGGAGAGAGAACGAGAACAGGAACGGGAACGAGAGCGATGGACTAAAAGAAAGGAGGGAACAACGGAGCGTCGACAACAAGCTCCCCTCAGCCCTCGGCGACTCCCTCCTCTCCTTGCCGTCTATCAGTCCATTTTCTCCTCCTCTGTGACTCTTGACACTCTATTCTCTCTGCGGTGGCAGGCACAGTTGATATAATGCTGATGCTCTTCCCCTGTTGTGTTGGAATAAGTGCTCTGCGGTGCGACGAGGTGTGGAGCGTTGCCATAATGACAGAAACTGCAGCTGGAGAGGCTCCTCGCTCAACCCACCGGCTGGCTGCTGCAATGCATCAATGCTTTAATAGTCCCGCTATGCGCGAGCCAAGATTGGCTGGAAACTCCATGTTAAGGATGCACAGAATTGCCATCACGTCAGTAATTGCATCACCTAATCAAACCAAAGGCTGTTTCCACCGTGGGAGTGCATGTCACAGTTCAGATTAAAGCCCGCTGCCATTTGTGAAGTTTGTTGAAAGTTTCCCAAATAGAAGATCTCATGCAAAAGAAGACCTATATCCTGAAAAATATCAGTTCAAACACTTAACTTCTGATAGCGATGTTGTTTTGAGATATCCAGGGCAACAAAGTAGGGAGTTTCCGTTGGAGAGACTTTTTCTGGAGTCTTGGCTGTGGGGTTTTCTTTCTTCTTGTTCTCTCCTCAGTTAGTTCAGTGCCTCATTTACCTCTACCGGGCCCTTCATTCATCTTCGTCAGTCTAAAGATAGTGTGAATGATGAAACTGTCAATTTTCAGAATATTAGTATTTTCTTTTCACATTTTGATCGTGTTTTTGATCGTTCCGTATTCCACTGTGCCTCATTAGAATCACACACTGTCACTCACACAGTAGTGGTCCACAGCTTGATCGAGCATATGGTCATACTGCTGTAATTTTATTCCACAGTGCTTTATGGCTTCCTAGGGCAGAATGTCAGTGGCATTTCATTTGTAAGAGGCAATGAAGTCCTAATGTCTATTAAGAAAGCGAGAGGCACTAATATCACAACTCTAGAGGAAATTAACTCCTGAGGAAATTACTGAAACCACCAATGGTAACATGTGATAAAAGCCTAGTCCTGATGTTTCATAGCAATTGGAATTTTGAATTTGTCAACACAGGTTTCCTTCCAGAGTACAGTGAAAACAATTTATAACAAGTGTTGTATTATCACATAGGACTGTATACTATGATGACATTTTCTAGTTTAATAGTATTTAGCATGACACCAGGCAGTACCTGACGTTATTCCACTGCAGAGGATTATTCAAAACTCCAATACTGTGCCTCATTAGTAATCCTCGGTGTCGGAGTACTCAGCTGCTTGCTAGAGCCCACTGTCATCACCATTTCATTTCTAAGTGGCTGTGAAGCTCCCTGTCCATTAAAGCACACACAGAACATATTCTAGATCTATAGACTGTGTGCTTATATATCAGCAATATCTCTGACTGTTGTGTGGAATCTCTTCTACATTTTAATATAAAGCAGGCACAGAAAAGAGATTTAACTCTTATGGCCCATTTACCCTTGGATTTTGTTTAATTCTTCTGGATTCACACCCAGCACAAATTATGATTATATTAATTAATACACCACATGGTACCTAAGATGATCACTGCACTCCTTTAACATTGACAGACTAATGTAGACCGTTTTTAAAGAAAGGACAGAAAAGATCTGTAGGCAGGGGGAAGAGAGGGCTACAAAGTTTACTTCTTTCCAACTCTCCGCAGTCATTTACTTTAATTTTTCATTCTGCAGTCTTCAACACCAACTGACTTTGCCTCGAGTCACTTGTCGGATTTTGTGCTGCTCTCTCTGAAACAACAATAGGCTTTATGCAACAATAACATGGAGGACTTGTTGGAGGCTGTTAGCGATAGATTTGTGGTGGATAGAGCATTCCCATATTGGATGACGCTTAGTGTGGACAAACCCGAGTCAGATCAAGTTTGAATGTATTATTACCAACATGTAATCAATCAACTGATTGCAAAGCTTTTAGTTCACTGGGGTTTTGCACATCGCAAGGAAGAGACGACAGTCCTAAACTATGTTGACATCGTCCTGTTCCTTTAAGGGGCCTCCCTCAGCTGCCTCACTTAACCTTCAATTCATTGATGTCACTGTGAGGTGGTTGAATTTCACAAAGTCAGCAAACAGCCTCACATTTCTCCAAGACTTTTTCATCCACACAATACTTCTTAGATGGTTTGGTGACATCATTTCCCCTTCATCATGGCCCACCAGCTTTCTTCCTTTGGTGTTAGCAAAGAAAACAGCAATAGTCTAATTTACAGATGGGCAACAGGGCATTTAGGTAACTCCTCACGCTTTGAATCAGAACAGATTTCACATCCTGCAAATTTGCAAGATATGTCAGCAGTCTTTGGGAGTTGGCTGGACTAAAACTTGGATAGTTTTGGTAATGAACCTGTCGTTATAATTCATAACATGGAGACATTGCATAACAGACTTTCACAGCATGACAACTTCAGAGTTTTTTGTTAATGCGCACTGAATGCGATAAGTTTAACAGATCCACGGAAAACAAAGCCTCACGCATGTAAGAGTAAAACAAGTGAAGACGAGAATGAGTCCTTGTTTATGACATAAATTGAGATTGTAACAAATAAAGGAGGAAACACCAGCATCAGATTGGTTGGTGTCATCTGGCTGTGCTTTATGAAACATACAGTGAGATTTAAAGAGTTAGCGGCTAATGACTTTCTGTGTTCTGTCTCATAACGATGACGATTCATAGAAGACGAGTGTCCGCTATCATGCCATCTCGCCCGCGCTCCTGTTTACTATTCATGGTGCAATGAATAATTGAGTACTGTTCACAGAGGACTTCACAGTCACTGTGGCAGCCACACAGAGGGCCCGGCTGTGTGTTTGCAAAAGTAATGGTTTGCTACCTGGGGTCCTATGTACACATACTACCTATATTATAGTCTCCTAACTACACAAGCCTGTATTAACTGTGTGTAGATAATGATTTGCTGGCTGTGAAACTGTGTGATTATGGTATGCAGACAGGAGGTTTGTTAGTAAATTGGATTTGCAGGACAACAGCAAGCGCATCAGGGTGTGAACACTCCACAGGACACACACGCACACACACACGCACATTATGCAGATAAGATCAGACAGCGCAGTCTAGCCTAGAGACACATTGTTTACCACAAGATTAACCTGGCTAAAGCTTTACAGGGATTAGAAAGCAGTATGCGTCTGTCTACGGCAACACAACCAATGTATCAACACAAACCAGCACTGTTTTTGTGTGTGCAAACCACATGGTCATGCCACACACAGAGAGTCTCGATCTGATCTCTGGAGCGTGGTACGCCTCATTTGTACATGCTCGTCTGTGCAGGGACGAGAAACAAGCAAATGGAGCAAGACAATTATCAACATCCATCACCTCAGAAACTCATTTAGCCAATTAAATCTGTTACCGGCTGACATTTAGGTGCAACCATTAAGGTTCTCTCCTTCATGCACATACATACAAGCACACACACTACACTTCACGCCAAGATCAGAGCAATAATGTAGTTGTCTCATAATGTAATGACATGTTCTCGTTGAGGAGCAAAGCTCATTCATCATGATTAAGTCTACTATTTGTGTTGCATGTGCATGTTATTGAGTGTGTATGAGGTGGAATAGAGGACATTTTCAGATTGCACGCTCCTGTTTTCACACAACACCCAATAACAAATGTCACTTTGCCTTTCACTCTCAGACATCACTCGCCCTTTGGAAAGGTCCTTCTCTCCTTCTCCACTTCACTTCTCTGTCACACGTGTCCCTCCAGTTTAAATTCCCCTCATCAATACACAATTAGCTACGCTTTTTTTTAAAAGAGTAAAATATTTGTCAAGAGATGTGCCATGGTGCAAGCAAACAAACTCAAAATGGATTCAAAATGGACTCATATTAAGTCACCAAGGAGCCAAACAGAATATTCAGAATCAATATTCAAGGTGTTTGTTGAGGAAAGTTGGCTTTGAAAATCCACATCTTTTCAAAGTTTTTTCTGGGCTCATCTGTTAATACCTTTAACTCCTCATGGGCATTTGAGGGCTTTGCTGTGTTTGGTTTATGAGCCTGTTCTACTGATCAGGTGGTTTGTGTTCTCGCTGTTACGCTTAGAGCATCACAATTCTGGGCTGTTTCATTCACCACATGGGCCTTCTGGACTTTTGTTAAGAAAGTGTCCCGCATACAGCATGTAATATATAAGATGACACTGAGAGGCACAAGGCAGTATGCACTAGGAGAGAGGAAACAAATACACACACACACACACACACACACACACACACACATTCAGTAGTATGGGGTGCACCTTAATCTATGGTGATGGTATCAGTGTATCTCTGCCTCTTGGTATTGCAAACGTCTTCATTCTTCATTTTTAAAGCTATGTTCAGTGGAGACAGCTGAGTGTGAACATATCCATCATGGATAACAAACAGGTTGGCAAAAATACAAATAGACGCTCAGATTTTGGCTCACTGGCAACGTAGAAATATGTTTTGGATCGAAATCAACAAGTGGGCGTCAAGTATGTATGCCACAAGCGTGTTTTTTCTGATATTTTGTTTTTCTTCTTGGGTCCCACCTTCCTGCTCTGTATCTGATGCTGCTTCTAGCATTTGATTCTCTGCCAGTCGGTAGATCGGATATGTTTTGTTTTTCTCTGGAGCATTTGAAGCATCAAGGTGTTGTGCAGAGAGCTCAGCCTTGTGACTTCCGTAAACAAACTCTGGCTGGTGTTTTGCTTATTTCAAACATCTCTCCTGGAGTGCTCAGCTGCCAGCGCTGAGGCTGCTGGCAGATGTTTTTGACTGCCTTTGCTGTCGCTGCTCGTACAGCTGTGAGATTCTCTTTCATTCTATAGTCATCTCTCTAACTCCTCTTCCCCTTTTCCTTGTATGTCTGTGTTTGGCCAGTGCTGTTTTAACTCCAAGCCTTTGACTCGTACTGTCTCTCATGTGTAACGGTTACTACGATTGCTTTCAATGTATTAATCTTAATCTTTCTCTTTATTTGGTTTGTCTCTGTATCTCTTGTTCTATCCAAGCGCCCGAGGAGTAAAATCAACAGCAGCCAAAACAACAGGACTCATTCTTTTCTTTCCGTTTCATTTTATATTCGGTTCCTTTCATTCGACGCCATTGGCTCCAGTTTTTCTGTTGTTTATTGACGAGATACCTCATATCTTATCATGGAAAGAGAAGGGGAGACTCACAGGAAGTAAAAGCAATGGAAATTGAGTTATCCTCCGCACAGGAGATGTACGTCTAGGGTATATGGTGCTCTAATATCAAAACATAAATACTCAACCTAACTGACCATACATTTCAATAGTCCAGGGGACCGTAAAATAAACCTCTAAAGGTCAGCACAAGAAGGATGAGTGGGACCGGGAGTCATTTGTAAGTGAGGCTTGGTGCCTTGTTAGATGTATTCTATACTCAATTAGGAGGCGCTGCTACCCAAGTGTGAAAAGAGAAAAGTTGGGGGAAAAAGGTCACATTTTGAACAATTTCTCAAGTCCCTATGGCGACTGTTAAAATTGATGTTATTGTATTTTAGCTCATTTGCAATATAAGGCAACTCCCACAGCAAAATAACATCATCAGCTTTGGTTTCTGCTACATTAAACTATTGTTTTCGTAGAGAGAAATCTAGTTTTACAATCGAGTGCCCCCATGTGAGCTCTGCGCCTCTATCGTCCAATAACTGGTGTTAATCCGGCCCACGTGAAAACAGAAGGGAAAAATAAAAATTCCCCCAGTGGAGTTTCTGCTACAAAAAGCAATCCCTACAAGACCCCTGCTTTTCCCTGACATTCAACCTCTGACCTGGCAGAGATAATGAGGCCTAAGGGCAATTTGAGTCCCTAGTGGCTTCAGTGTTTTAGGTGAGAAAGACATTGCACATGCAAGCATAGATGCACATGTATACTCTATATTTGTCCCTCATGCACACACACTTTGCAGAATTTATAACAAGAATACCAGGCATCCCAATAGATCCCTCCAGTAGCTGAAGCAAACTATGCATGTAGCCTAGACGCCCTTTTCCCCACCCACGTTCTGCAGCCCTGTGTAGGAGATCGTGAGGTGAATCAAGGCCAGATGGGATATGTAATCCCTCCAGCAAGGTCCGGGTCTGCTCCGGGGTGTCACGACTCGTGATAGGGACCCAAAAGCAAACCTCTCACAACAGGTAAAGTATGAACAAAAACGTAAGTTTATTGTCTCTCAGCAAACAAACTCAAATACTCTGGCCCTCAGGCAATACTCAGCAGGCGAATGGCGAAGTCCCGTGTCAAACTCGTGAAGGCAAATCTGCCGCTGCTCCGGCGGCGTCTTGGGCTGAGCAGAACATATGTAATCTCCCGACGCCGAACCTCCGGGAGGAAATCCCTTTTATCCTGCGCCGTGATGTCTCTAACGCTCTGCAGCTGCGAGCGGTGGCCATCCTCCTCCCAGCTGTCCCGCGTCAACCTGATTACTGAACAAAACACAATCTCTGGTCCAAGCCAGCGTTACTCTGGCACCCCCTGGCGGTGGTGCCCTCAGGACCCTTACAGTACCCCCCCCCTTAAAGGACGCCTCCTGGCATCCACGGTACCACCGGACCAGGGTGGGTGGATGGGGGTCCGGTAGGAGGGCCAAAACACTCCTGACGACCACCAGGCGGAGACTCAGGAGGACGGGCCGGAGGACGGCCACCAGGCGGAGACTCAGGAGGACGGGCCGGAGGACGGCCACCAGGCGGAGACTCAGGAGGACGGGCCGGAGGACGGCCACCAGGCGGAGACTCAGGAGGACGGGCCGGAGGACGGCCACCAGGCGGAGACTCAGGAGGACGGGCCGGAGGACGGCCACCAGGCGGAGACTCAGGAGGACGGGACCAACCTACACTTGGCTCGAGACGGGACTTGACCGGACAGGGCTCGGGACGGGACCTGACCGGACGGGACTTGACCGGACGGAACTTGGGACGGGACCTGACCGGACGGAACTTGGGACGGGACTTGACCGGACCCGGAGGACCGGATATTGCCCGAACCTCGACCGGACTCAAGGGACCTGTGTTGGCCGGACCGCCGACGGGACTCGAGGGACATGTGTCGGCTGGACCGCCGACGGGACTCGAGGGACAAGTGTCGGCTGGACCGCCGATGGGACTCGAGGGACAAGTGTCGGCTGGACCGCCGACGGGACTCGAGGGACAAGTGTCGGCCGGACCGCCGACGGGACTCGAGGGACAAGTGTCGGCCGGACCGCCGACGGGACTCGAGGCACATGTGTCGGCCGGACCGCCGACGGGACTCGAGGGACATGTGTCGGCCGGACCGCCGACGGGACTCGAGGGACATGTGTCGGCCGGACCGCCAACGGGACTCGAGGGATATGTGTCGGCCGAAACCGCCGACGGGACTTGTGAAACGGGTGTCGGCTGAGCCACCGACCGGGCTGGGTCTAACCGCAGCATGGGTGAGGCGACTCGGACAGGGGCCGACAGCGGCATAGCTGGGGAAGCTGGGACCGGGACTAGCACCGTGACGAGACACGGGAGCGGGGCTGACAGCGGCACAGGGGCAGAAACTGGGACCGGGGCTGAACGCGACACGGTGGCAAAAACTGGGCCCGGGGCTGAAAGCGACACGGTGGCAGAAACTGGGCTCGGGGCTGGCAGCGGCACAGGGACAGAAACTGGGACCGGGGCTGAAAGCGACACGGTGGCAGAAACTGGGCTCGGGGCTGGCAGCGGCACAGGGGCAGAAACTGGGACCGGGGCTGAACGCGACACGGTGGCAAAAACTGGGCCCGGGGCTGAAAGCGACACGGTGGCAAAAACTGGGCTCGGGGCTGGCAGCGGCACAGGGACAGAAACTGGGACCGGGGCTGAACGCGACACGGTGGCAAAAACTGGGCTCGGGGCTGGCAGCGGCACAGGAATCGAAACTGGGACCGGGACTAGCAAAGGCACGGTGGCAGAAACTCTGGGAGCTGGAATCGGCCGGGGCGCCGACAGGACACGGGGAGCTGGAGTCGGCTGGGGCGCCGACAAGACACGGGGAGCTGGAGTCGGCCGGGGCGCCGACAAGACACGGGGAGCTGGAGTCGGCCGTGGCGCCGATAGGACACGTGGGGCTGGAGTTGGCCGGACCGGCGACAGGTCACGTGGAGCAGGGGTCGGCGACGGCGCCGACACCTGGACCAGAACTGGCGGCTCGTACGAGGGTGTCCCGGCTGTCGGCGGGTCCCGGGTAGTAGGTCTGGACTGCTTCCCCCTTCGCCGGCGTCAAGGGCCCGGGGTCCTGGCCTCCGGGGCTAGCAGATCATAAAAGGGTGTCCAGGCGGTCCCCGAGTCCCAGGTAACGGGCTTGGCCTGCTTCCCCCGACGTCGAGAGCCCGAAATTCTGGCCCCCTGGCCAGAACTCTGAGCCAGTTGGAAGCTCCGGGGCCCACCAAACGCCAGCCGGGCACCTGCCCAGGGATCCGGTTCGGGATCTTTTAATCTGGGATCCTCGTTCGGGTCGGAGGTCCACGGGCCACGGGCGAAGTGTTCCGCCAAAAACAACCCGACCGGGCTGGAGTTCCACATGAGCCCGGGGAACACACAAAAACAAAAAGAGAAACAAAAACAACGTGGTTTGCTGGGCCCTTGTCTTTTGGTCGGGAGATTCTGTCACGACTCGTGATAGGGACCCAAAAGCAAACCTCTCACAACAGGTAAAGTATGAACAAAAACGTAAGTTTATTGTCTCTCAGCAAACAAACTCAAATACTCTGGCCCTCAGGCAATACTCAGCAGGCGAATGGCGAAGTCCCGTGTCAAACTCGTGAAGGCAAATCTGCCGCTGCTCCGGCGGCGTCTTGGGCTGAGCAGAACATATGTAATCTCCCGACGCCGAACCTCCGGGAGGAAATCCCTTTTATCCTGCGCCGTGATGTCTCTAACGCTCTGCAGCTGCGAGCGGCGGCCATCCTCCTCCCAGCTGTCCCGCGTCAACCTGATTACTGAACAAAACACAATCTCTGGTCCAAGCCAGCGTTACTCTGGCACCCCCTGGCGGTGGTGCCCTCAGGACCCTTACACGGGGTCTCCTATCAGTTAGACGTGCCCAGAATATCTCTACATGGAGGCGCCTCGCACCCATATCAGATACAACCATTTTAACTGATTCCTTTTAATGCAAAGGAGTAGGGGCCCAACTCCAAGCTACCTTCAAATGACTGAGCTCCTCACCCTGTTCTGATATTTTGTGAAACAAACTGAATTATACCTGTGAATTTTAGCTATGCCCTGAAACTGTTAACATTTTTAAAGGCTGACTTTGGGGCTTTGCTAAGCAACAACATAAGTCTTCCTGAGAAAAAGATTACTACAACTTTTTTCAACCCGCTTGGTGTTTTTTTATTGATATATTGTATATTTTCAAATGCAATGTATAGCTACATTTCTGAGGAGATACACGTTAGCTACGGTGGTAGCTGCAGACCCTACATACATATGTAGCCTCCCAAGCAACGGTGTTGCTCCTTGAAAAGGAGGTGTGCTCAATTTACACACTATGTTTATTTCCAGGTCTTGGAGGGCGGTACTGCAAATGTAAAACTTTTTTTTTTTTTGCATCGCAAAAAGTGAGGTGTGGAAAGTCGGATGCATTGCCTCAAGTGAATGTCAGGTTACATTAGCACAACATAACCCGCATCTCTGACTGGAGATTGGCAGTCAAGTTGCATTGTGTGTGATGTAGATGCCAGGTTTTAACAAGGAAAAATAATGTGTGAATTAAAAAAGACGTTCAATACAATGATTTATAATTTCCCTTTTTATAAATCCTGTGATCATTGAGGCTTGGAAAGTCAATTTATTTCTTAAATAGGATCTTTTCTACATTCTTATGCCTTTTCACAGCCACATCCTTGGTGTAAACCATTGTCTGTTGAGAGTTTAATATATTGCCCTTAAGGGGTGACTGCATAGAAGTCTATGAGAAAAAGGTCCTGCTCTCACTTGATTTATTAGCTCAGTAAACATTGTGAACACACGTTTATGGTCTGAAATGCTAGATTCAAGTCTTCTTCAATACAGCATGATGTTGATTGAATGAATTATTATTATTGAGTAAAAGACAATAAAGCAGGTGTGGGGTAGGGGCTCGTCATCGAGCTGCAGCTGAAACCAATTGAGTGCGGGGACGTGGGGCTATTTAAGCCGGCAGGGTTAGATAGCCGGGGTGGTGAAGTACAGGGAGAGTGCCAAGAGCATGAGTGTGTTGCCGAAGCTTGTGAGCACAATAAAACCTGTTGAACCCGCAACGCTAACGTGTCCGTGTACGGTCTGTTCGAGCCATGGACGCGGGGTTAGGAAGGAACCCTGCCACAGTGGAGCCCAACGTGGGGCCCGGGAGGACCCTCGAGGAATGGATGGCGTGGCTCGAGCAGCGGGCGGAGAAGCCCACACCGAAGGGACCAAGCCGCAGCCAGATGGTGGGCGCCGTGATGGCGCTCGGGCAGGAGGAGGTCCAGGCGGGATGGCGGACCAAAACCGGAAGCGCCGGAAGGCGCCGACCCGGCCGGACCCGAGGGAGCGGGTCCCTGCGGCCCGGGAGACGCCGTGCCCACCGCCGACCGAGACGGGACCGCGGCGACGACCAACGCGGCGGGGGAGACAGAGGTTACCACCACCGGGACCCGTGGGCTGGGGCCCGACGTGGCCGACGCCGGACGCCTGGGGGCGCAGGGACATCTGGCCTGACCCAGGACCGACCCCACCGGAGCCGACGACGGACCCCGGGAGCAACGGACACGTTCGGCGGGACCCTGGGCCGGCGTGCTGGACGTGTGGTCAGCCGGGGCACCTCCACCTGGACTGCCCCGTGATGGAGGTAGACCAGGGAACGCGAGTCGCCATGACGCCGGCCCCGGCCCGGCGTTGGTGGAGGAAGAGGCGATGCCAGCAGCGAGCGAAAGATAGCTGGAGGGACGGAGCGGGCCGGCGGGGCCAGCTGGTCGCCCTGGTCCGGCGGGTGCCGGACGTTACCGGGGGCGCGCGGCGGTCTACCGGGGGCGGCCAAAAGTACGGCCGGCGCTCCGAGCTGGGGCGGCTCCGCGGGGACAACCAGCGACTGCGGGGCGAACTCCGCTGGGCCGTCCAGGACCGGCGCCGCGACAAACAGACGATCACCCAGCTGGGCCGGCTGCTAAAAGCCGAGCAGGCAGCGCGGGCCCACGCGGAGGGCCAGCGGGCGCAGGGAGGTATAAACACGTTACCCCCGTCCGGGTGGCTCGTTCCCTAACTCTCTCTCTTGTGTTGCAGGTGGCCGCGTCGGGCGGGGGGTGAGGGCCGTTTGGGTCCCGGGAACGGAGGCGAGGGCAACCGACCTCCCGAGGCGCCTGATCACCCGCCGCCCGGACCACGTCCCGCTCCACCGACCCACCGGGAGGGGTGTCAACGCCCGGACCACCCGTTGGCATCGGGCCTGGAAGAAGGCAACCTCAGGGTGGTCCATAGGTCGGGGACGCAGAAGGTCGGGGCCGACTCCCTCGCCCGCCCGCAGGGGGAGGGGGGGAGTTGGTTAGACCGGTGGCTCCCCGGCCTAAGTCGGGCGGTGGGGGTATGTGGGGTAGGGGCGGGGCCAGCGCACCTGCGACTGCAGAGAGAGAGGGAAAGGCACTCAGGGATCAGCTGCAGCTCGTCATCGAGCTGCAGCTGAAACCAATTGAGTGCGGGGACGTGGGGCTATTTAAGCCGGCAGGGTTAGATAGCCGGGGTGGTGAAGTACAGGGAGAGTGCCAAGAGCATGAGTGTGTTGCCGAAGCTTGTGAGCACAATAAAACCTGTTGAACCCGCAACGCTAACGTGTCCGTGTACGGTCTGTTCGAGCCATGGACGCGGGGTTAGGAAGGAACCCTGCCACAGCAGGGTTTTAGGGCGTGGCGTGATTGACAGGTCGCTACGATGGTGTTGAACGGTCTGGTTTTCATCTTTAAAGCGACAGTTCATTCTAAAAGTAGATGGCTGATATTTCGAATAATACAAAAATCACAGCAAAACCAAACTAGATTGATACACAGCACACACTTTTACCCTTTCACAGTATGTTTTCAGTTCATGAAATTGGATTGTAACATTTTTGGTCGCCTAAAATTGTCTTAATCAGCATTGGGGCAACACCCCATTGTTATCTTTTAATATCCTGTTATTTTGTTTTTTCCTTTAGATATTTGTTGGTTTGCTTTGTGGATTTTGTTGTAGTACTGCTCCTGCAGTATGTCTTTTGAATGCAAATTTAGGGTTTTTGTTACACTTAGTGCTGCTGTTTATCTATATTGTCTCTGTGGCAGTGATGTATCCTGTCTTCAGAGAGAAATGTCTCCTACTGTAACCTTCAATCTCAGGATGAAACTGTCAGCCCATATACTGGCATGTGTCTGACACAATCTCCGGTCAGTTATTTAGTGTATGATACAGACAGTCATGTTTCAGGCCTGTCTGTTTGTATTTACTACCTCTGTAGTTTATGTTTGCAGCTGTGCTTGCATGCATTCATGGATATGTTCATGTGAGTCAGACACTGAGTTACCACAGAGGGAGTCTGGGTGACATTCAGATGCTGAAATCAACACTACAATCCAAACATCCAGAAAAAGAGGCAGGACATTTGGGAACACATTGCGTTACTGGGTGGTCACACACACACACACGCACGCACACACACACACACACACACACACACACCCTAATGCTTACGGTAAGACAGGAATCCATAATCAATATGGAGTAGACCAGAGAGTGTGAGTGATGTGCTATGAGTGTGTGGGGTGCTAATGTGAATGGATGCCTCTCATATACTGCATGCAGCTACCAGGCAACTGAAGTGATGACTTTGTGCATTCACGCTAAGTGGAGGACTTCCTGTGATCAACTTGGTTACGGTGTGATGAATGCGAGTCAGTACGACTTCATTTTGGGGAGGCGGGGTGCTTGAAGCCTCTGTGACAGCCGGCAGGATACGATGACTTTGTTTTTGATGTGGTTGAGAACAACTTCAAAACTGACATACTGGGTTTCAATTGTTTGGACTCATATTTAATTATGATACGACAGTCACTTTGTTTTATCGTGTCTTTCATTAGAACAACGTTTCAGGTAAAAGCTTAGTTCTGATTGGCTGAACTGTTGTCATTTTTTTCAATCTGTTGCATGTTTCTGGTGCCCATTCACTTGAGTCATTTGTAAGTATTTTAAACTTAAGTAAAGTAAAACATACAGAGATTCAAATATACCACACTTTTTTTTTCGAAAACACTTAGTACATTTAGGGGAAAAAATTGTTGAGCAAATTCAATTTCAGGTCATGATAGATTTACAAAATGGATCTATTGTAAATTTAATGTTTTGGAAGTTGTAACTGTTATCTGTGGAGACGGTTTGAGCTACCGTCAATCTGTGAATTAAATGACCACTGAGCAACTGCTAGCCTCTTGGCCACTAACCTTTATGACTTTCACTTAGCTGCTCACAATGCATGATGGGATGTTGCTGCCTAGTTAGAGATGCTTTGGATTTCCAGAAAGAAACAAAGCAGTGCAACTGTTATTAAAATATAACTTGTGAGTGTTGTTTTTAGAAAATTTACCAGAAGAATGAAGTTTTAGTCTTTACTGAGAAAATAACTATTTTTCTTGATTGCCTTGTTTTATTAGCTGCTGGGTGCAAACAGTATTCTGCCATTTGCATCAAAGACACTCCACACTCCAACTTATGAGTTACACGCAATTCTCAAAAGCACCTCAGCAGTGGGAGAGAGAATTACTCATTAATTTCCAGTTCACACAAACATCTGGCCAAGCCAATTTATATAATCTCTGTCTCTCCTTGAAGTTTCCTCCATGCATCCCCAGCATTATATGAACCATAAACTGCAAGGTCATGTGTTATGAAAGAGGGGATCTGATCTGGAATTATCAAGCGATATTTTCACCCCATGCGCTGGCTTTCACTGCTGCTTCACGCGCTCATGGATCATCAGATAAGGCAGCACTCTGACAGGAAAGCTATTGGCTGGCAGTGCCTCTGGAGATCCACCACTCCACAGCTCACACTGGCACACACACACACACACACACACACACACACACACACAAAGATACACCGATATAAGAATTCACATTTACAATACGGAGAGACAGACAGAAATGCAGATACACTAACACAGAAAGACAGACATGCAATGCTATGTAATATACATATTACAACTCTTCTATATAATGTACATATATAAGTGTGGTGGCTATGGCTGGTCTTTCCACTGTTCAACAATCACCAACTCTGGTTTGACAGTTTGAAAGACAGAGACTGAACAGATGTTTCGGGCTGCAAAGCTTCAATTGAATTTTCAAGTGAAGCTTTGAATGCCTGTCTTCCAATTGTATGTCCTCACACAAAAATAATACAATTTGGATTTTGTGTTATTGTGGATATAATAATGCAATTTATGGTGCTAGAGCGCCCCGTTAATGTGCCTCCCTTTTGTGTGGCAGATTCACAGTTGAGAGTCTGTGTGAAAGTGTGAAAAGTACGACTTCTTCAATGCACTGCCCTCAAAGGTCGCTTGGAGATTTGAAATCTACCTCCACTTCTTGCTGCCAAAGGCTACACCACATGACCAGGGATCCAGTAGGCCATTGTGAAAGTGATGAGTCTTGTTTTCACAAGTGTTCATTTTAAGGCAGCCTGAAAGCTTCCACATAAAACTCTTCCATACAGAACCTTTCAGAGAGACATGACCTTGAGGTTTGCCTGAAAATTATTTTTCACTGCCGCTTTCAGGGTGGAGGCCTTTGAAGTCGTGATTGTTCAAGCTAAAACGTACTCCCTGTCTTTTGTACATTATGATACCAGGCCTGATGGCTCCAGGAAATGTCTGGTCCCAAATGGAATTCTGTATTGAATTAAATTTATGTGTGCCTCCCCGTGATCTGGGGACCTCTATAGCTTCATAGCATAAAGTGAAAGAGAAATATAGTACGGATGATATATCCTGATTTTGCCGCACCCAGGTTGGGGTTAGCTCATTTTTTTTATATTTTTAATTCCCTGAATGTTAATTGTGATGATTTCTTTACATAAATGCACCACAATTTGAATTAATTCTGTCACTACACAGCTAAAGCTTACAATTGTCCCCCTCGTTGATACTAATAGTGTCTTATAATATTTAGCTTTAGTATATAAAAAAGTAAAGACAAGATCTGATTATGTCATAATATATACACACACACACATATATATATATATATATATATATATTCCTTTACGTATACGTATATATATATATATATATATATATGTGGGAAATATGTGGGAAATGAGCTTCAGTCACACTTGCACATGTTCAAAGTTAACAAATTCTTGATGCCAATGTGAACATCTGCTGCAGGAGGTTAACAGCAGGGAATTATGCTGATCGTTCATAAATCAAGTGTCAGGAAAGACGCAGATGCCTTTGAAACACTAAAACTGCCTTTATTGTGTTGAAGCATTCTAAATAGAGGCAAAGTAGGCGGTTAGCAGTCCTTCTATATGTTGAGCATTTTATTACAAGTCACATTTCAAAGCTTATTAACTCTGCTTTTCTGAAAGTTGAATACGTTCTAGCATGTCTTTCAAATAATTCAGATCTATTGTAAAATACAATATCTTTCGCAGTAAAAACAAATAAGCATCAGCAAACATTACATGACTGCCACCCCAAATAGTGCTGGTATTTATCAGAAAACAAAAGCTTGTTCTGCTCTTATTAATTTTGTGAATTGTTTTCTGTAATCGATTCCAAGGGGTTCTGTAAGGAAAGAGAGGGAGATAGAGATTCAGGGAATGAGGCAGATATTGGCTTGAGAATTATTTGATATTCCTTTAGAAATAGTGCAATACTTCATCCTAAAACATATAGCTGTAATCAGCAAAATGTTAAGGTGAAATAGAAAGCTATGTGGTCTGACTGCTCTTAGATGTATTTCCTTTTTTTTTTAAACGTATTTCTTCATATGAAATTGGCAACTGATTAAGTAGGTCATTAATTCACTGCTTGTCTCATGAATTAAAGAGTCAGTACTGCTTTTTAAGTCGCACAGTGAACCTTGTGTTCTGTCTGCTGTTAGCCTATTGCCTCAGTCAGTGTATGCCATCAAGAACAAATGTAAGCTGTAATTACTGTGTGTGCTCTCACCTCAGTATTTAGTGATATTTGTAATGTGTGATGAACTAAAAGGTTGGTTCAACTAATGAATTTCATGTGAGCTTGATTTGCATAAAAGCACAATTACACAAGCCACGGTCAAACTGATTTGCTTGTAAGTAAATGATTGGATATGCACTGACGGCCAGCGAGTGACTGGATGACCACAGTTGATGAATGTTAGCCCACAGTTTAAGTCTATAGTGCCACGGAAAGAAACAATTGTGACATTGTGTATAATTACCTGACGATATTGTCAAGAGTGCTCTCTTAAGAGAGAGTCTTTCTTTTAGCGACACTTGATGAATGCTAGTTGGACAAATTGTGAGGCATTCTCTTAAAGGGCAGTCTAACCATGCTGTCACCCTGACACCGGGATTTAAGGAAGAACGTGACAATGTCTCACAACAGCTATGTCAAAGATATATTAAGATAAGATAAACTAAGATAATCCTTTATTAGTCCCACAGTGGTGACATTTACAGTATTATAGCAAATACTAGTAGCATAAAACAAAAACAAGTATTATAAATAAGCAATTTAAAACAGCAATAATAAAAACAAACAGTAAAGAATCCACAATAACTGAAATATGATATATACAGACATAATAGCTTATTGCACAGTGTATGTATATTATTTATATATTAGGTTTTAAGTGTTTTGTGGTCTACTGGAAGCAGAGTTGGTTGTACAGCCTGACAGCAGCAGGAAGGAAGGACTTGCGTTATCTCTCTTTCACACACTGGGAGTGAAGAATGGGGTGGGAGGTGTTGTCCATCAGGAGGATGATGGCTTTGCCTCCTGTTTCCCACCACTACCACCATATCCAGTGGACACCCCAGCACACTGCTGGCCTTCTTGATGAGTTGTATATATCATCCCAGGATATCAATTACAAAATGCCCCTTTTTTTTCCCAGTGCCCTTATGCTATGCATCACCTTCAGACCATCACAAAGGAAATATGTAATGTATGTTTGTATATAATGACAAACTGAACCGAGCCCTGACTACAATGGAGCGTGGTGTCTCACGATGTTAGGAGGAGAGCTAGTTAGCTGTTAGCAGCTGGTGGTAGTCCTACCGTGTACTGTGTGTTTGGCTAACAGAGCTAACATCTAACAGAACTAAACACCCAGCAGGAGGGACATATTCTGTTCAGAGGAAGCATGAAACATTAAAGAATGAACTGCAGTTCAGCTGCACAGGTTACATTGAGAGCACACACTGAAACACATCTAATACACTTGCAGTCTCGACAGGGGCGATTGAGGTTTGTATTCATTGAATCATAGATTACAGCAGTGGTTGTTGCAGACACACCTGGCGGAGAACTGAAATCTTCCCGAGTGCACTTTTCTACTTGATTTAGTTTTACAGGCCGCAACTTCAGTGTTTTGATCCACTCCCATGGCTCTCATCACAGCTTTCTGTCAGCAGCTGTTTTCAGAAAAACAAGTTCTGATTGATCCAGTGTTACAGCACTAAACCGCAGAGAAGCGAAGTTAAAAACTAGCTGGCAAATATAGTGGAAAAGTTAGCAGCTTAAGGGCTGAACATGTCCCTCAGTAGCCAAGCCAGTGAGTTATGACTTATATTCATCAGGTGGACAAATGCACCACTCCAAATAAATTAATGTCACTCCATATCTGCTGCAATAGGCAACATGTTCACCGTATCAACTTCATAAGGTCCTAAATCAATGTTGTGTTGGACAAAAATCCATTATTGAAGGTTTAATTGCACATTCCCATACACACGTGCACACACACATACAAGCACTTAACATAACACATAATATGTATGCTCTGAAGATGCATTTGAGCAAGAATTATGATGCATACAAGTCAGAACTATGAAGCTAATGCTCAATCATTTCTTTGACAATACCACAGCAATTATAATTGCTACTGAGACTTGGCATCACACACAATAGAGAACTCTGGGTGGAAGCAATTTTACAGTCGCATGCTATTAATTAATTAGACACCGCTCTCAACAAGAAGGAGAGAGAGCCTTCCAAAAAGGCAGAGGCAGTGAGTTTAAATGTATTTTAAACAAAATGCCATGATAGCCTTTGTGACTGGAGGGTGAATCCTCTCTCTAGAACAGTGAAGAGTGAAGCAAAGCTGTTGTCCTTTTTATAATCAGCAAGATTCATTTATCCAGGAAATGTATCTTAATTTTCCCCCTCAAGCATCCTCTGTACAGCAACACACTTTATATTCATATCATCACCTCGGGGAGTTTTCCAGAACAACAACTCGTTACTGAGCACCACCTCTGGAGCAATTCGAGGCTATGTGCCTTGCTCCTTGAGTGCATCCGCCCATCTAACCTTTAGGCTACACCTCCAGGTAAAACACACTATAAATACCAAATGGGTGGGTGTGGTTATAATTAAGGAAAGGTTTCAAAGGAACAATGGCCAAATGAAAAAAAATCAAGAAATCAGAAATGTCCTTGTCCCTTGCTGTTTATTGACATATTAACCCCACATGCTGAGATTCTGTCCTGCAGTTCAATACCAGTCATCTCCAGTCTCTCTCTCTGTCAACAGTAAAGCTTTTTTTTGTGGTTGTTTGGTTGCTCTTATTTATAAAAGAATTATGTAACTTCAAAGACTTGGACTTGAAAGACTGTTTGAGGCTTTGAGGCTTAATTTGATAGCCTGTTTTGGGATGTGTTCGCTCACTCTTAAAGGAGCTGTATTTAACATTCTGAACATTAATAGCAGCACACAAATATTCGCTATGTAAAGATGTAGTGGAGTCTTGAGCACAGATGTAGTCGCTCTCCCTCTTCGTTGTTATCAAAGCTTTTCCTTGCTTTGATAATGCCGTGCCGGCCGCGTGTGCTTTTGGTGCATGTTCGTGCACATTAGCATGCCCCATGGCTAGCTTAAGGCTGCCACTCTGCACTGCACTCATACACTCATACAGCGTTTAAGGCTGATAACTCTGTCCTGACCGACAGCGTCGTCATGGATGGGTAGCACCCACCCTCCGGTCCCCCCACAGGTGAACACTGTTAGCTCTGTCAGCTGTACTTTGCTATATTAATTAGTCTCTTCAGGACCAGGAGCAAATAGATGATGACAGAGTTTACCATGTTTGAGCAAATTTTGTTATATGTATCTTTGACAAGATTTTTGCTGAAATAAATAAACACATGCAGAAAGCCTCCTCAGGATTTATTTTTGTTATGGCCCACATTTAATCTTTATGGATCATAAGTCACTGTGATGCCAATTGATTTCAACTTTTTTTGAGGCCACAGTTAGTTTCTGGGATAAGTTGGCGTGGTACTTTGCCAAGGTGACTTACCGGAGTGGGTTGCAAGGACCCAGAGTCACAGTTTGATCGACAGGGATGGAAATTTGGAGAGCATTCTTCAGTGACAGTTCAGTGCTCTTTGGGAGGCTGCCTCCAAGCATATGTCCAGTAATGCAAAGGGGGCAGGAGGATGACATGCAATATACCATCTGACCAAAACAGAAGAAGAGTGCACTCACTCTTTCCCTCTGCAGGATGCCAGCATAATGAACTCTGACATACGCGACCTGGCATAACATGAAACTTAAAGTGACCACCGGCTCATGTTTACTTCAGAGGGACAGACTGCACTATATCACTGGAAATATTTAACAATCAGCCAAGTGGAGAGAAGGAATCCAGACATTGCGATCCTTACTATCTTTCTTGTTTATTTATTTCTGAGTCAGTAGAAAACAATGAGACTGAATCTCAGATAAAGATGACAATGCTCCATTGCTTCATTAGACGATGAATAACATCTTTTGTTTGGGTACTGTACATGCAGATCTAGTCATTGTTGGTAATAAGAGTACACTTCTGCACAGACGTGTCTACAGATGTTTTTTAGTCAATGACATTTCCTGGATAAAGTGCTGTCAGTGCATCTTAATAATAGACCTTTTATATATGTATGTCAGTCTATCTTCCAGTTAGTTTGAAAGGGACTACATATAATAGATATACATGTCAATACTTGACATCTGATGCATTATAAAGGCCCCAAGCAGGAGATTAGTATGCTTGATATTATTGTACTGCCTAATTTTTTCCAAGTTTTTGTTTCCTTCAAAACAACTTTAAACAAGTTACCTACTTTTGAAAATGTTGCCATCTTTTGGCTGGTTTCATCCCACTTTCAGACTTTATAATGGGAAGCAGTGGAATGTCATTGATGACATTGTTGACATCACGTTATCATTTGTAATCATTGCAACACGTACTCTAAACACCATTTGCAATTACATTGTGGTTTGGAACTGGGGCACAGCTTATTTATCTGTCTCTCTCTCTTTCTCTGTCTCTCTCCATGGTGCTGAAATATTCAAACTGTCTCTCTCCGCGTTGCTGAAACATTCAAACGATGTCTCTCATCGTGGCCTCTAAACATTCCAATTTTCCTTTCTCTATCTTTATGTGTCAGAATGTGTGCGTTGGGAGATGTATGATCGTAAGACATACATATATAATGAGACACTTAATGTTACAATTAAAAAATCAATGTTAAATTAAAATGTGTTTCAGATGAACTGTAAAATGATATCATGAATTTCACTGCATTTATATTGCAGCATAGAAATCATTTCACTTTTGTAGCCAAGATCTAGGCTTTCCACTCACCCACACACCATTAGGCAAGTTTGCCTTCTCCCTTCAAACGCTTCTTCCCCTGTTTGGGGCCTTTGGAAGGAGCGGAAGTTTTTTTCCTCAGAGCCTCACGCACATCAAAGAAGTCAGGTTACACACAGATAGAAGAAGAGAGAGAGAGAGAGAAAGATAAAACACAGAGAAAGAGAGGAAGCAACTACAGATCTCATCAGTTGGATGTATTTCTGTTCCCACATTCGCTCACATGCTGAGGAACGGCACACCGCCTCCTCCTCCTCCTCCACCATTCACTCCTCCACTTTTACACACACACACACACACACACACACACACATACATAGATAGATATATATTTACACATGCACCAACCTTTCCAACAGCTCTAGTGTGGAACGTATAGCTATAGAGTCAACGTCTCCAACTGTCTTCAGTGATTCAATACTAACAAGTAACCCAAATCAACAAAGCTGCTTACTCACTTGTGGTTGTTTGTCATTTGTTTTCACACCTCTGTAAACATTTCTCTTTTCGCCTCCCATTCTTCCATCTCCCTATCTTCCTCTCCACTGACACTCCTATCTTTGGTCCATTTTTGTCTTCATGCCAGTTTGTTTTCCGTCCTTATCTACACCCTCTTTCCAGCTCTCTATTACCCCCATCATGCACTTGTATCCTTCTTTTCCCGTCTCTCACACTGTGTCCGTCTCCTCATTATCTTTCTCCTTCTCCATCACCTATGATGCTCAAGTTCAGCCCATTGCACCAATTTGCCCTGACAGTGAATTGTGTCAAAAATAATTCCCATCGCTGAGCGGCCCATCCTGGGCCGAGGTTCAGACAGATAGGACACGATGGGAAGGGACATCAGCCTAGAAATCGTGTGGCCAGGGAAGACTCAGAGCCAGTAAAGGACACAGCAACACTGATAACACTTCCAGCTACTAGTAAAGAACAGAACACATATATTCTGTACTGTACTGTATGGAAAGTACACTTGGTTAATTTATCAACTGTACATGAACAAATTACATCACTGTTGGGCGGAAACTTCCGATTTTGTTATTTCAATGGTCACCCTTTACACCTGTCCATGGGTTTTACACATATATAACCAATAGAAAGTTTTAAAAGAGCTTATGAATAAGGATGCATGCACACCAGATCAGGCTGATGTGTACAGCCTGTATAGGCTGCAGCGGTGTGGGCTACAGGGAGGCCAAAGAAATGAAATAACACATTCTACAGCTTAAGTAGATACAGAATCAACTTTGAGAGGACACTACATGTTGTTTTTCTGTGGCGGCCAATCACATAACCAGCAATCAATGGAACATTCAAATCAAATGAGTCAATCAAATGAGTGACTTATGACAACTTGAAGTTTGCAAGGCAAGAGCTGGAATGCAGGACTAGGGAGCAACTGGTTGTTTGAAGGTATTTTCTTTAAAAAGGAAACATGAAGTCTATAAAGGCTAATAATGTATTATATGTTAAGGACTGAGACATGTAGGAGCGGAGAAGAGTGCAGGCACAGAAGGTTAACAGTGTGTCAGACATTCTAGTAACAAAACATGATTTATTTATTATTTCAAGAGATTTTGGCCAAATGTAATTAACAAAGTATTGAGTGCAGACATCTTTAACCCTTTATCGTGCAACTAACCCTATATGGTAATTTCCCTCACAAAGTATTAATGAGTGCCCTATAAAGGGTTAAGTTGATGATCATGTAAAGCAAAGCACTAAATGCCTCAGACCATTCTAATCAATGTTAGACAAAACATGCATCTCAAAAAAAGGAATGGTTTTAAGACAATAAAGGTTTCCGCCCAAACATTTCTGGTAATTAGACATTACTACAACATGCAAAATCACTTGATGTCTGCTCTGCATTCATTGCTTTTGCTTTCATTTAGTCCTTTACAAAAATACATACAGTGCAAGACTCCGTCTTGTTATAATTCTAACACTGAGCGATGAATACAGTGAATTCCATGTTACTCTAGCTGTTTCCGGCCCATTTAAGAACAATGCACTCCACAACTAGCATCTTATCTCTTTTCCAACACAAGCATTACGAATACGCAAAACCAATTCATATAATCCGCTAATCTCCCCAAGGCAGTGTTCTGATCGCACAACACACACTCACATACAAAAACAGAGGCTCACAAGCATAAACACACACAGAAACGGTATTGATTCACCTGACAATCCGTCATGAATTCTCCCAAATTCATAAACGTGCATGCGCACACACACACACTTGCACACACACACACACACACACACACACACACACACGACTGGTTTTTGGTGAGTTATTAGTTATTAGCTACCGTGTTGTCTGGCTGACACAGATCCAACTGTACTTGGGTGTTGGATGCTAAGTGTGTCTGGTTGTAGCCAAGATGGCTTTGGGGCCAAATCTAATTCCTGCACATTCAATAGCAATCTGATTAGAGCTCTAAATGGCTTTTCCGCTCAACCTCTTAGCGCTCTCACAGTTTCTCTCTCCCCCAACAGCCCATCTCAGTTCTTTTCACCGTCTCTCTTTTTCTCTGTCTCCCTCACCCGCCTTCTATCTTTATAATTACCGTTCGCCTCTCTATCGCGCTCCCTTTCTTTTCTTATCCCTCTTTTACTTCTGCTATACTGTCTCTAATACTGCTGCGCTTCTCACTTCCTTTTTCCTTCAAAATCTTTCAATTTCTTACCCTTGTCACTTCATCTCGCTCACATTGTCTTTCGCCCTCACTCCATTTCTTTCTTTCTCCAATTTTCATCCCCCTCACTTTCATCATTTTTCTCTCACCACTAGTCTATCTGGGTTTTCTCTTTATACTCCACTAAGTCAGAGTGGAGGCTGTTCTCCGTTCCTTTCCTTACCCACCCCATTAGCCCATTAGAGGCTGCAGCAAGACGTACATTATTCTGGTCACAGGGGACAGCATATCACTTTCACTATAGCCAGAGAGAATGGCATGTACTCAAGGCACAGGGCCCGGCACGCCTTGTTAGGTGTGTCTCAAGCTTGAGCGATTAGCAATTACACTGTCTGGCTAAACTTCTTGATGGAGTCAGCACTCTTGACCAATCAGATATCCGGATGAAGCTGTTTTCCACCCACCCAGAGTGACTAAGCATTTGGTGGTGGCTCTTCCTGTGTTCTAAAGTGAAAGTGTAGGCCTGCCGCCAACATTATGCAGGTTCAATTTGCTGTTTTTAACAAAACAATACGAATTGACTGAAGAAATATAGAGCACAATCGTGCCACCCTTAATCTAATTCTCAAAGGCACTGGTGCAAAACCACACTCAAAAGTCAGATGCGTAAGAAACATAATCAGTGTTTTATGTGCCGGTCTGAGACCATCAAATACCACGTCTGTATTGTACACATTATTGTGCCTCCTGCATGAGTTGCATAACATCCCTTCTTTTGTCGCTAACACACATTTCATAATTATGCTTTGTAAAGCATGTTTGCTTCATCTAGCAATATGCAGAAGGTAGCATGAGAGGTAGTGGAATGGACAAAGAGAGGTAAATTGAATGAGTCATATTCCTGATCACGTGATACCTTGGTGATGACTATTGGGAAGTTCTCTTTTCCCAAACCGCCCTCCAGCAAGGTCAGTGCTCTGGGTATTCCGGGAGCGCTAAAGCTGGAGAGATGCAGCTTGTAGACAACTGTAAGAGTTCATTGTCATGCTCAAGGACATCTAAACAGCACTGTTCTCCACATAATCCCTGGATGTGTTCTCAGTTAGGAGAACAACACACCTGTTTATGTGTGCTCATAAGCAGGTTTATTTCTGGACTTCAGTTTTAATCCACATGTCCGTTTCTACTTCTATATTTTATTATGTGCTGTTTGTGGTTGTGGCATTGGCTCATGTTTTTGGTCAATCGCCATCCACTTACATCACTCACTGTTCCTCTTGTGTAGGGAGAGTACATATACTCTTAAAAAGTAGCGAAAAAAGCCCCTCAAAATGGTGTTCTAAGAAGTATGATTGTGCCTAGTTCTCGCAGTGCAGATACATGGGCGACGGTGGCTCAGTGGTTAGCGAGTCAGTCTTTCAATCAGAAGGTCGGTGGTTCAAACCCCGGCTCAGCCAGTCCATGTCGTTGTGTCCTTGAGCAAGACACTTAACCCTCATTGCTCACCGTTGCTGTGTCTACGGTCAACTGTATATCATGTAAGTCGCTTTGGATAAAAGCGTCAGCTAAATGAAATGTAATGTAATGTAATGTAATACAATAAAAAGGGGATCTATTCAGAACCATGACATGTTTCCCTCCACCCGAAAATGCCTATAAAAGCAATGTGCGAAAGTATGGCATAAACAATGTGTGTGTTTGAACATTGCTATGGCGTTGGCCTTGTTATCCCAGATTGTGGATTATAGAGAACTCTGATCACGGGCAGAAGAGGGTGGCCCAGCTGTGATAATCTCCATCCCTTTTCATCCCTGACTTTAAACATCCTCAGCCTGCTGCCTTCTCTGGCCAGCTCAGCCTTGCTTAGCATCATTATCCCACACACACACACACACACACACACACACACACACGCACACACACACACACACACACACAGGCCTGTTACCCATGCTGCAAAGTGATGGATTTGTTTTCATCAGACCTTGTGACCTCGCTTCTGGCCATGCACTGGCTACACTGCCCAGACTTGAATGACATTTAGCCCTCTGCCCCAACCTCCAGCTCGTGTCTGCAAGGACTGTGGATGACCTTTAAACTCTCAATCACCGCCGGCATATTTACTCTGCTGATACAACACATAAGCAGAGCGGGAGGGAGGGTAGAGAGGAAGGTGGCAACTTCAGAGGCGAGGGTTTATAAGCTAGGGCCAGTTCACCCATTGATCACGCTCAGCTGTTTGCTGAGATGATAGAATCAGACAGCTGAGCATCAACTGAAAGAAAACCAAGATATGTTCATCAGCATAAATGATGCATTCACAGGCCTTCGTTATTTGCTTTGTATTTCGTCAGCTTGTTGTCAGTTGATATACTGTATATGAGGAGCCCTGTTGTGTGTTTGTCTGGCTTATAAGAAGTGGATGTAGCCTATGTGACATCACCCATTAGTTTAGGGACTGCCGTTTGTCAGCTTCACATACATTTTGACTTTCGCCATGGTAGCATCCTGTCACTCACAAGGTAGCCATGCCCTGAGGCCCTGTTTTATAGTCTATTTTACTCTAAATGGGACATCATGATGTATTTAAAAGGCTTGAAACTACCGATTGAGACCATAAACTCATATTTACAATGTGTACTGATGTAATAAATCAAATGAGGAGTTGTTTTTTTTTCTCATAGGAACTTTATACTTCAATGAAACGAGGGAATCATGCCTGACATTACCTTCAGTTTCTATGGTGAACAACTTGCCTGGTTTCCTTTGGGAGAATTCTGCTGATTTTACACATTCAATCTGTTTACTCATCATGGCTCATAGTACTCAGCTTGTGGAAATGTTGTATCATGTATTTTTGTGGCTCTGGAGGGCAATTTATAAGTCTGAGAGAATATCATCAGGGTTGTAAACTGGGGGTTTGAAGTTTGAAAGATGTGTCCTTTAACCATCTAAGAAAATATATTCTTAAGTTACTTTATGAGCAGCGTATCCAGTGTTTTTAGAGCCTGAACCCCGCTAGAGACTAATAGTTGTGATATCTCAGCCTGTGTTCTATCAACCACTCTTCTTTAATCTGTCTCCCAAGGCTCCTCCAAGTTAATGAAAGTACAATGTGACATGCTGCAATATTACCTGACACTGTAAAAACAACCATCAAGCTATTTGAGAGTTATTATATCAATAACACAGAGCATTTCAACAAAAACAGGAGGTGCAAAAAATCTCTGTTTTTAACATCTCGGCAAGGCATCAAAGAAATAGGTAACATATTGTGAAACTGCATTGGTCAAACACGGGATATTGAAAGAGAGGACCACTCACTCTCGTTGGGCATGTTGCAGTAGCACGTGTCCAGAGTGCAGTGTGTCTACCAATAGCAGGCATGCAAATTGCACAGCACTTGTACTGCCCCCTGCGGCGACACAAGATATGCGCCTCATCATGACAAGCTCTTAGACCCTCGCAATTGTTCTGCCATCACTTGAGCTGTCTTTCTGTCTCATACCGTCTCTCACTCTCTCCCCTCTGTCTCACACGTTTCTTTGTCTCGCTCTCTTGCTCTGCGCTTTTGAGCCATTCTATGACAAGTCCTCATCCCCCTGCATGCTTTATTGGTCCAGACAAGCCAATGCAAAGATGCCCCAAACAAATGTTAGAGAGGAATGTGTGTGTGTGTGTGTGTGTGTGTGTGTGTGTGTGTGTGTGTGTGTGTGTGTGAGAGCAGGGAGTAGGAATATAGGCTTTTTCAAATCCATTCCCTCTAGGTCTCCTCATATAGCAAAATACCAGAGCTAGAAATGTCAGACACACTCACTGCGCTCTCTCTCTCGCACTGTCTTTCTGTGTGTGTGTGTGTGTGTTTGTTTGTGTGTGTGTGTGTGTGTGTGTGTTTGTCTAGCTCTTTCTGCAGAGGCACATTCCCCACACATTTTTTCCAACTCCCAGTCTCCCGCTGTCTTCGGTTTTGACATGCACCAAGCTTGTTTAGGCCAATGATAAGGAGGCTTGTCATTGATGTGTGGTCAACGTGTTTCTTTGTAGAAGTTAGAGGTGGCTGTTTTGACAGCAGATAAGGTGGAAGGTGGGTGTCTGAATTGTTCTAATGTATGCCAAAGTAGTCAGCAGCTCCTTTCATCTATGGAGAGAAGAGATGAAGCACAGAAGGTGAGCTGAGGCGTCTAGAACAACACAGGGCATAACTTCAGGTGGTGTTGCTTATTTTCTACAGATCATTCAACTGCTCTTTGACCCCTTCATGTCTGCTTATACACTGTAAATGATATCTAAGTTTATGGCTTGTGTGCATTGTACAAAATGCCCAGTGGCAATCGGGGGGTCCCCCCTTCCTAGTGCTGACGTATTACACAGAAGTAATGCATGTTATAGGCCTACAATATTTCCTGGATGCAAGCCAAGGTAATCAACTCTACATGCTTCACACACACATTACTGAGACTGATATTGTTAACAATGAGGCCACTCACACAACTACACAATTGACCACCATCAACTATGCCCTGCAACATAATCCACAAAGCACACTTGCCTCTCTCTTTCTAAACCAACACACACACACACACACACACACACACACACACACACACGCACACACACACATACACACACTCAAACCTGACACACACACACACACACACACACACACTTGTGTCGCTGTACAGGATAGAGTTCGAAAAATAGTTCTTTCTTTAGTACCTTCAGAAACAATGAACCACAAGTGATGAACTTCTTTGACATATTTTCCAAACTTGATGCATACTGAGTCCATATTTTGAATGGAGTGTAGCATTGAAGCAGAAGTTGTACGGGGTAACTTGAGGGTTCCTTAACTACACAACATTTGCAACGCCCTAACCCCTGAAAGAAGCTTTACCAGGAACAACCGGGTAATCAGATATATATATCTGTATATATATTTTTTTCTGTATTAATAGTTGTAAAGACATGTTTTTCACTTTGAATAATACATACATCTGGACATAGTAAGCTTTATAAATACATGTCTTTTGACAATTGCAAGTGAAAAAACTTTATTTTAAGATTTTCCCAAAAGTGTTGTTCAAGGGGTCTTGGACCATCCAGGATACATTTCACATACTGCTTGCTATGAGCACCACAGAAAAGGAATGCTGTTTTTGTGTGCAATAAACATCCATGCAGAGGCATCTGAATGCATCCCGCTGTGTGCCACTGTGCATTATACACAAATATAATCACTATAAACAGTCCCATTACACTCTCTTTGTATTTTAGTCAGATTTCTCAATCCCTGTAATATATGGAGAAGCAAGCCAATTACAAAAGCACACTGTTCCAATTACATAAACACTAGCTTTGTTCACCAGCTAGTTGAATGGCGTTCTTGCTACGCCTTCGCTGTTGCTTCTTTCCTCTCGTCACTAATTACATCCCCAAAAAAGTAGGAAATTCACAAGGACTACTAAAATAACCCCTAAGAGTCCTCCTCTCTCATTGGTAAGTTGTTGGCAAGGAGTAAGCATGGCCGGGTTAAAAGGAAGGAGCAAGGCCATAGGGAAGGAATCAAATTAAGAAATATGGGATAGGAGAGCTGGGAAGGAAAGACGAAGCCAGGAAGATGGACAGTGAGGGAGACAGAAATGAAGGAAAAAAAACACCTGCATGGTTCATCGAGTCGCCCCCAGCAAACCTGCAGGCGTGACATCTGAACGCTTAGCATTATCACTGCAACCTCGCTTCCCCATGTCTGCTGATAGCTTCTTGAGAGCAGCATATTGGGGTCAAGGAGGATGTTGCACCAGCAGTGGAGGAGGCTGTGTCCGAGGCCGTGCTCCAGGTGTGCCGGGCTGGAGACCAGCTCAGGGCCTGGCTCTCGGCAGGGCTGTGGAGAGGTAAGCAAGAAGATGACGAAGGCGAGACAGGATCACACTGGCAGGTTTACTCAGTCGTATGCAGCCAGTCGATGGCCTCCCTCACACTGCTCTACCCAGACACACACACACAAACACACACACTCCCTGTACATCTTTCATGCAGTGAAAACATTGTTATTACCGGCAGTAGTTGCCTCATAAGAATCAATTTTCTCGTTGAAGAAATAGCTCATTCCATTTCCTAAATGTTCTCTTCATTGTTCTGGGTCTTGACCACTTTACGATAAATGGCCTAAGCTTGTAAGGTGAGCGCGCACACACACACACACACACACACACACACATAAACACACACACACACACACACACACACACGCGTGCACAGATGGAAAGCATACGTACCATGTATTCAGCATTAAATATAAATAATGAAATAACATTCTTTTATTTAAAAAAATGAAGCCGACAAAAGTCGTTAAAGGGTGAAGCATGATGGATTTATTTTTTTCATATGACTCTGAGGACTGGTGTTAGAATTTGCTGGAATTAAGACAATCTCTATTACTGTAAACCTGCTGCAAAGAGGATTTTTGCTATCAATTATTTTTTTAGTTTTGCTATCAAACGTGTTGGAACTGGAACAGCCTATCACACATTCCTACCTGGCTTTGTAAGAAACTGAAATGTTGAGTGCACTGAAAGAACAGTCTTGCTGCGTAAATCAATCCAGCAGGTTTCCCGTGAAACCCAGTTCCACTTTAAAGAAGCAGTGTCAAGGTTTATAAGGTCTTCTGATCTTTTTCATAATTAGTCAACTATCAAAATGATTGAATGATGCCGTAATGCTACACTTCTGATACATGCTAGCAACTGCAGTTCAGTCAGAAAAAACACTTGCCTGCAATGTACTGCTTTGTTGACAGCAAGACGTAAGGCGTAAAGTAGTGTAAGTAGATTGGTTAGTGATACACACTACGCATTACCCAGTGAATTTACTAAATAGTAATTGAGAGGTAGAGGTAGCAGTGTGATGAAAATAGGATTGGTAATTCCCTTCCTGCCTGAACTTAAATTAGAAGCTTCATTGCCAGTATTAGTGCTGCTACATCCAATTTACACCATTTAAGGACCCACCATGCCCTGACCTGTGGAGGAAATTTACAAAAATTAAAATCCTAATTCAAGGTCAGCTCACGAGGCTTTTTTTCAATTCTCAAGGAACAAATTAGGAACCTCCATCTGAAGTGTTTTTGGATTGCGTTGGCCTCTTTACTCATGCTGATGATATAATTAGCATTTTTGTAGTCTGTGCTCAGTTTGTTAAAGAACACCTTTAGCTAGAATCATAATTAGTTTTTTTTACATACTGTGACTGGAGATCATTGGCAGGCGATCATTGGAACCTCCAGACATTCAAGGTTTTCAGTCATTCATATTAACAACATAAATGCTCAGGGTCTAACCTTGAAGTACAACCCAGAACTCTAGCTCCCTGCAACCATGAAGAGAAAAGGTATAAAACACAGATGGATGAATGTAAATTAATACAACATGCCACGAGCAACAAGAGATGTAATTCCATATGAGACTGAGGCCATGTGAGAACGATGAAATACTTGACAGTATCCTAGACATCACAAATGTACATGCATTAAATGACAACGCTTTTCCGCAGAGGGACTTTAATAATGCAGTATGCAGAAATACAAAGGGAAAAATAGATTACTGTAATCATACCCCTGGCTCACACATTGCTGAGCTATTGTGCAACAGTCAGTTTGATCTGGCTGATGTGGTAAGATGACAAACATGCCTCTGAAAAATGGGATGTCACTAACATCAGCTAATACTCCTGTGGGGGAAGATGATGTGTGGAATTCAATAATAAAACATGTAATAATAATAATAAATGCGTATTGTAGTGAAGATACTGTTGTATACCACGCAGTAGAGTGAAACGTGGCTCCAATCGCTGAACTAAGAACTGGGTGAAGCACATGACTTTACAGAAGGCCTACATCTAAATGTAAAACACCTTGAGCAATTTAAACTAGTGCCACTGTCACAAACACACTATCTATTTTCTGCCTCTAAGCCATTTCCACTGTAAACAATTTCAATGGTGTGTTCAAGTCTGTGTGGGGAGCTCTGCCCCACTTTCTTTTTTCTTCTTTCTTTTTCCCCATTTTCTTTTTCTTTTTTCCCTCTCATGTGCTCTTTTTTTTCTACGTGTTTCCATTTCCTCTTGTCCACTCACTTTCTCCTCACTCACACATTCAGTTTTGAATGAATATGAAAACCCTTCTTCCTCATCCCTCCCTCCTGCTTTCAGGCCTGTGTAGCTGCTGAAGTGAACTGAGCATAATTGCATTCTTAATAAGGAACTGTGCTGTTACAGCACAGGCTAAACTAATAAAAAAGAAATAGAAATATCGTATAAAAAAGACATAGCCTGCTCTTTTAGAAAAGACCTCTCAAGGGCAGGGGCAGTGGCACGATCCTCTTTTTTTAAATTAATCATTGGAAATGCTTTTCAATCATTTAAAAACAAATGAATGCATGGAGAATATTCTTGGTTCATCTTGCTGGCAAACATGAAACTGGATTGCAGCCTACAAACTCCTCATTTACATCAGAATACATCGATGCTAAACCTGCACGCATACGACAAAGGGTGTAATGCACCATGCGCTGCAAAGCAAATAGAATTATATTAAAATTAGGTAACACATTTGGCACTAAATTAGCTAATTCATAAGCAAATGAGCCTCATTGCAAAAACAGTTCAGTTCACGAAGTTCAGCGCTAATAGCCACACATAGACATTATTAGCATTGACAATGATTTGGCTTCAATTCAAGTGCAGTCATAAAGGATGACCCATCCAGACTTTCCAGTGATCGTGGCATATTAAATCCCAAATTCCTCTGTCAAAAGTTTTGAGAAACGACTCATCATTGGTCAGGACCTGCAGCGTGTGGAGGTTTGCCTTGTAATATAATCAGCACAATATATTTTGTGAACTGGACCTTGAGGCGGGGCAGATAGCAACCGCAACCCATTCTTTGTGAATTTGCCCGTCTGTGACAAACAGAGCTGCAGAGGCTTGACGTATGACACCACTGGCTTACAAGATGCAAAATGTTCACATTGTCCTGGGGGAAACTCAGTTTTCAAGCCTAGAAAACAGTCAGTGTGAGTCATACGCAACAGAAGACAACATCCAACCCTCTGAGAGGTAAACAACATTCTAAGATTTTTGTTTAGTAATGCCAGCTCATTTCTGAGCTTATTTTACAGGATTATTTTAGACATACTGTTAAGTCCTCATGAAATCCCCGTATATCATTTTTTGGAAAACTCTACATTTCCTAAATTTTTTTAAATATAATTTTCAAAACATTCAATGGGTTTTGTAGCAGCTAAAAGCAGGCTTAACTGTTACAAAATCATAATACAAACTAAGTTCTAACAACTTCTCTTTTGTGGGTAACTGCCATGATTGTCTATTATTTACAAATTGAATAGTGTATGCATGTATGTGGTAATGACACAAATGAAGCTGTTAGAAAAATGTGTAGAGAAATTACAACCATCAAACATTGAAATAGTACTGGCAAGATGGGGTGTATCAAACAGTCTCACTTGTTATCATCAATCTCCTGCAGAAATTCATTTTTCACTCCATTTCCTGGAGCCCATCCAACCAGGAAGGAAGCCATGACCTCCTCTACCTGCAATAAATCAAATGTAGAGTGTATCCACTCAACGATTTTATGCATTCTCGTGAGGGTCTTATAAATCGCCAAATGTGAAATAACACATTGTTTCATCGACTTTTTGTTTTGATACTAATTCTTCCTGAGAATAAAAAAAAGTTCCTTTCTTTGTTATTTTCCAACATTATAAAGCAGCAATGTGCTCTTGAGAGGGAAGGGAATTGTCCTGCTGTAATTTGTCTATTTCTATCTCCATGCATAATTTAAAACACAGGGCTATTTTAGGGGCATTTTGCAGGCTGGCAAGAGTGCGGGCAGAGTGTGAGCCAAGTGAATCTGAGTATAAGACTAATGATGGTAATGGCCACAATTATATAAATGACCGTGTTTTCATTTGGCTCACAAAGTCCCTGCCTTTTCCATCTCTCTCTGTCTATCTCCCTTTGGCTTTACCTCATTTTGAAAGACCTGATCTGTCTCTATACCCCCTTTTTTTTCCATTTCCCACTTTCTCTACATCACTCTTAGTTTATTTTGCCATCCGTGTATGTGCAGACAGGTGAGGAGAGAGGGCTCGAAGTTGTCTCAGTTCTGCTAACCTATCTAAATCCACAGTGCCTTTGCGATGACAGAAATCCCAGATTGCGTGACAGCAAGCAGGTGGAGCTGCACTGTCATCAACCGTCACCCAACGCAGTCTTTGACATCTTCAGTGTGCTTGTTCTGAAGTTTTAAAAAAGTACTCTCCGGAGACTTTTTCAAGACTACACTTGACAACATTTTTGAGGAAAAATACAGATTGCACATGTTATAAAAGAATAAAAACTACCATCTAATTGAAATGCAATCCATTCACCAGAATCAAGTTGTTTGGTACAGTCACCTTTCAAAGTATGAGAGAAAATTGTATTTCAAAATTAAATAGAAAGGCCACCTTATTAAAGGGATCATTCTCAGGTCCATTCTTGCATTTTGGGTTTCTACTAAAAGTTTATTTTTCTCATACCTTGTGCAACTTTGATTTCTCAGCTTGCCTTAGCTTTCTTCTTCCTTTTCAATACTCCTCTGCATCATGGTGATTATTGGCATGCAGTTTGAATATTTGAAACCGTTCATGCCAAGACACCTCTGCACTCATTAATGTTTTTTGACACTGCGTGTGCTCTTTACATTGGCCTAGTTTCTTGAAGTGTAAACTATGAAACTTTCATACTTGTCCTTCTTACGCTGTTCAACATTCTGGTTTATCTCTGGAGGAAGATGCCAACTCAACACTAACGCCAATAGCACGGGGGTCTCAATGTACTTGGGAAGGCAAATTATTTCTGCACACACACACACACACACACACATTTTTCTCTCTCTCTCTCTTCCTCTCCTTCTGTTGGCATCACATGCTGGTCAGGTTGACATGATTTATAGAGTTCCTCCTGAATAAATAATCCATTGCAGTACTGGGGAATCAGGAATGGGTGATGCATAGGCTTTCAAGAGTAATGGGGAGGAAAGGGAATGGGACAGTATAGAAGATGAGAGAGGGGCTGATGAAGGTTAAGCTCAGCAGAGAAGAGAAGAGGGACACTCAATTGGTTGACTTTTTAAAAGCCGTTTGTTAGCTGGTTACTTACGCATTCAGTTCTGTAAATCAACAATACAGTCATGGATTGCTTTTAGTAGGCTTTCGATTGGTTTTCCTTCACAATGCACAACATATTACCTTACAATGAACATGCTTTAGTAGCCGTTAGATTATGTTTTCAATGTTACTACATACACGTATATCCAAATACACCTAGCTGCTGGAAATCTGCATAATGTTGTTTGGGTCAGCAATCAGAGAGATCAGAAGAAGATGAGTGAATGGTTACACAACTTAAGTTCCTAGTCTTCATTACAACAACTTTTCAACATGTGTAAACTTCATTGAACTTAGATCATATAGAAAGGGATCAGGGATTCTCAGCCTCTGGACTTTTTCCATAATCCTGTAAACTGTATTTTTTTTTGCTTTTCATTCATGACTCAGCAGTAGTGCAGTAATGAGCAAGGTTGTGAATAAAGTGATTAACATGAACATGTGATATGAAGCCGTGAGTAACAAAGCACACATTGAGTGTTGAAAGCAATGTAACCATACATATACACCCCTCCCTCTTATATATTAAAAGGAAACATATTGCTATTCAACTTGTTTGGTTAAAAAAATCTACTGCAAAATATGTTTTACTTTATAAATCTGAAAGTAACAAGCAACTAAGCAGCCTTAAAAGTGTGTAGTAGTGAAACAACTTAGAGAGTAGGACGATGGGTGGTCGTACACAACACAAAAGTAAATGTGTCTGTCATGAGGTATTCAACCAAAACACATACACAAGCTGTTTTTAGTTTCACATAAATATATTAAAAGGACTGGTGCTGGCAGCATGATTTGTCCATTCATTTCCACTGGGAAGGTGAAGTTGTTTGGACGATGCGCATCAATTATGCATGTTACAAAGGTGTTTGCAAAGCAATTATGCAAATGAGACTCATGTGGGCATCTGGCTAGTTCAAAGGTGGCTACGGTGAAGGTAATGGCAGCAGAAGCTACAGCAGTGAATAGAGGATGATACAACTGCGGAAGATGCCACTTACTTTTGTTAATGCTTAGTATCTAATGCAAATATAATGCTTATGAGAGAAAGAAATGCAAAGCCATAACATGCATCTTCATCTTGCTCAATTAACACTATTGCCATGTCTTTGATGGCAATTTGAGCCATTGGACTCTACAGTGATTTCTAACCACAAATAATGCGGCAAGCAAGCTAAATGCAGCAGCATTTGCTAACAGGTTCATGCATGCCACTGCCTCAGGGCCTCTTTAAGTATTGTTTTAAAGAGTCTCATGACACTTGATACTGTTTCTCATGGTTAAATAGAAGAAGAAAAACATAGATCTGTGTCTCTTTTTCATAAATGAGATGCACAACCCCTAATTCCAAACAGAAGTTCTGTAATTATTACGTTCTGGAAGGAGTTATTCATCACACTAATTCAAAGGTCAGGATAACTTTAAAAAAATCTATGCACACTTGTGTCTGAATGATCGAGGAACCCAGATAGCTCTGATTCACAATGTTCCTGGAATTGTTCTGCTCGATTGGAGCAAGGACTAGAGAATGTGAAACAGTGGGTTTTTGTAAATGCATGGTGAACTGTAGAGCACATATTTCTTCAAAGTATTCTTTGGTAGGTAAGTAACAATGTATCAACATTGCATAGATAGTTGATTTGTTGTACAACTGTTCAAAAGTGTTTCTTGGATGGGACCAGTGACTCCCTGAATTCTTCCTTGGTAGGCAACCAGTAACATGATGATGAGAGAGCGACAGTATGGGAAATACACGGGCGACGTTTTACGACAACAATAAAACAACTAAACTATTCTTTGTCAGATCATAATGTTACAGAGAGGATATTTATGTTAGTTACTTAAAGGCTTGTCAGCTGTGTAAACACAAGGACATTCACATTTGTATTCAGTAAGCAGAAGAACGTGTATTGCCAAATCAATTGACAGATATTGTGATCAGAGGAAGTTCATCATTTTGTCATTGTTATAGTCCAACTAAATTATTCTAATTATCATGAGCAATCGAGCACATCTATCGGAATTTGTGGTTAGAGGCTAAATCTATATCCCTGTGGGTCCAGCTGTTTGATGTGAAAACCCAATTCCTTGCCTCATGTGCACCTTTTGGATAGAAGTTCCAGAAATTATGTAAGGGCTTGTCGTTTAATGTGGTGCCCCAATCCCTTTGCAAAGTCCCTCCTGGGACCCTTAATGTCTCTGTTAGACTCAGATGGAGAAATTGTCCAACATTTGCTGCCACTTCTTCAGGGAGCCCACTCGGAGTGGTTTGGGTGTCTTATAGTCTCCCATTAGAGTGATGGAAGACTGGATCAATCTATCTGTCCCCGAGATCATTATCCAGTCATTCTGATGCTGGTGCTGCTTCCAGGGAGAGTGCTAACTGTTGTGTGTAACTCATCTCACCTCTGCAACTTCAGTTGCATCATTATGCTTCACAAAGTCATTTGGTCAGATTAGTGCCTTTCAAACGAGTCTGGTCGTGCAGATATATAAGCATAGCTTTTGGAGGAAGTGCTGTGTAAAATCCAAACTGATATGCAGCCCTGTTGTGGCAGAGATGTGAGAGGCTGATAGGACTTGGGATATTTTTATTCTGAATCAGTCATTCATGCTCAACCAGTACTGGATGTGATTTTAATTCCTGAATGGTTACTCCGACCTGTGTTCCACATTCAAGGTGTTGTTGGAGTGGTGCAGTAATGCATCACTGGGAACCAACGATATGTCCACAGAGAGCACCGGAGCGTGTTAACGTCAAACTGAAACCTCCCACACCGACAGACCCAGTACAAGGCAGAACAGAAAGGCAGGGAAACAAACTGTGGTCCAGTAGGGAAATAATTTGCTGTTGTTGTCCTTTTATCTCCCCTTCAGGGGAATCCAGTGTTCTCTTTTATATTCGTCCCACATGTTCTTCAGATGAGCAGAAGAGTGAAGTGAAGAGTGTGTTTGAGAGTCCTCTGTGATTGTCTGTTCTGCTTTGTCTGACCTACAATCCCCCATGTGAACACACAAACACACACACACACACACACACACACACACACACACACACACACACACACACACACACACGCACACACACTCTATCTCTCTCTCTCTCAATTGATTGCTGTAATCAAACAGCAGGCTGTAGCCAGGTCGTACAAGAGTGCCGTGCTATTTTCCACTTCTCCAGCCCATGCTGGGAGGAATACTCCCATTTTCTGCACAAGCAGGTCACAGAGTGAATGAGGTCACAGGTAAGCAGTGAAACAAAAGGCAAACACAAAAGCATCACTGTGGAAAAAAACAAAAAACACCATTCCCTGTAGTAAAAGAGTCACACAGATATGTTGTGATAGTTTAAGTGGGTGGTAGAGAACATGACACAATGGGGAAAGAAAAGGTAAACTGTGAAGAGGCCTCACTGTGTGTTTATTCATTCCATCACATAATGCAATGCTTTTCTTCTTTGAAAGAGAGAAAATGCTCCTTCATGGCATGAGGAAAGACAAGTGACAGTAAATGCACGCAGGTTAATCGGCTGGCAGAGAGACAGGCAACAGACAGGCAACAGACAGGCAACAGACAGGAAGTCAGAGCAGACAAGGGGCTTCACTGCAGAGACAGACAGGCTGCATTCAGCATGCAGACCTTTCGGGCTCAGGCTAGACTCATGCTGCTTTTGGACAGTTTTTGCCTGATCTGTGATGTAACCCGTATCTAATCCAAAGAGGCAAGTAAACAGGACCGGATCAAAATAACGAAACTTCACACATCAGTTGTTGTACTCCTCTCACTTGATGGTGGGTGCCATGAGCGACAGCCATGAGCTCATCCACCCGCTTTCTTCAACAATCCATAAAAGTCAAGAAAATTCGAGTGGGAAAAATATTTCTTTTTACACTTGGCTGAGGTGGGAAAGTTAGCGTATCAATAAAAGGAAGCTCAAAGACAAAACACAAAGCAGTAGGTGGTAACCTCATGTTACATACAGATGGAACAAACCAGTACAGCTAACAATGACATGCCAGGATCTACAGCATGAAGAGTTTGAAAACACATGTTTTATAATCGTGTTGCATTGTGTCCTGAATGCTGAAGCGCATGCACATGATTTGTATTGTATTTTGTTAACGATTGCAAAAAGGATTTTCTTTTGTTGCTGAAATACACCTTTTAGATAATTTTCTCTTGTGGATTACAATTGCACAAAACTTTTTTATCTCTCCATTCTTTTCTTTTGAAATTGGGACAGAAAACAGGATGAAAATAAACGTACATGACATAGCCCTGTCTCATAAAAATCACTTTCTCATACAACACAACTGTATTGTGAATTAAGTTTAGAATAAAATTTGTATTTTTATATGGATTTTGTTTGCTTTTGACGCATCACAAATTAGTTTCAAATTAATCCGCGGAAGTCCACATAGGGAAAAGGTTGGAGTAATGGATAGATACAAAAACTGTTTTCGGGTTGCCGCCACGGCAGGCAACGACGACCTTCCGACCACGATCCTAGCGGCCGTGTCATATGACCTTCTAAACATAACTGAGAATGCAGTTTGGATGTAATTCTGAGACAAGGCTTCCTGACATAGTATCAACATATTACTGCACGTTGCTCAGACAAACTCGCAGTGAGTAAACTGACACATCATGGAGTAACATTAACAATTGTTTGGAGTCCTGTTTCTTTGCAGCTGATGAAGTGGTCTAACAGTGACTTCTCTGTTGTATTTTCCACCAACTCCAGAAAGAAATAACCAGCTCTTCAGCTGCTAAACGCTCCGCTTTGTTCACCAGCTGGTCGCTAACAATGTTTGTCAGTCCTTTTGTGCTGGGCAGGTAGTGTATACAGTAGTGGGAGAGCGTTATCGATGGGGTTGTCACTACTAACAACACTTCTGACATTTCACGTAGCCTTTCGACCAGACTAAATCAATTATTGTCACATTACCAAGGTATGAAATGTTGATCAGTGCAGCTGTAATGGCTCGCAGAACTGACATGTAGCCAAACAGACTAGTAGATACAAAAGTAAATGGAGACAGAAGGCCAGGAAGAATAGAAACAGGTGAGACACAATACCTTTAAATGCATGAAGACAACTGCGGAGACACAAGTCTTGTAGTCCTGATGTATATATTGCATGAAATGTAACTTTTTATATGTGTTTGTGTGAATAATTTTACATTTTTAGTTCCCTGTCTAACGTCTTTCCCCTGTGTCCTTCACACAAAGTAGTGGTTGTTTGATCTTGTGAAATGATTATAGGAATCTACGTGTTTGTGAGCACGTTGGTGTGTGCAAACAAGGACTGTGAGAGCAGCAAAGTTGAGAGGAGAGGCAGCGCAAAAGAGTGTGATGGAGGTGCAGAACAGTCAGAAAACAAAGACATGAGACATCATAAGACCCCGGAAGGACGGGACAACAGACGATGAGCAAGTGAGATATAATGAAGGACGAAAAGAGACATGAGAAAGAGCTGAGACAAAAAAAAAGCATGAGTCACAGCAGAGCTGAGAAAACCAGAAAGAAAGAGGGTGATGGAGGAGTGAGAGGGACAGAGAAATGTGTGTATGTGTGAGTGTGTATGAGACTGAGTGGAGGCAAGATTAGGGAGGCAATATCAGACTGTCCATCAATGTCACAGCGCTTGTGTCCTCTGTAAACCATTTCATCCATCAGCCTGGAAGGCCTGGCTGAGTCGACGCCAGTCCCGGCCTGTTTACCTATTTTACATCGAGACGCTCAAATCCCTTTCTCTAATACCTAGTCTAGATTAGGATTTTTCTGGTACATGCAAGGGATGCTATGAAATATTAGAAACACTGCCCACATTTCAAAAAAAGAATATTTTGGATTGTGGTTAAGCTAAATTGGTTGGGGCTCTATCTTTATCCACCAACTAGCTCTGAGCAGCATCTTAAGCCATATAACGCAGGTTCAGATAGCCTTGGGGAGCACAGGTTGTGGTATCTGTACAGGGATAATGCTACCAAACCTGGCAACCGACAAGACTTTGAGGAAACTCTGCAATGTGCACGGTCACTGCACCCATGGATGGTGTCCGCCAAGAAATAACATGTGACTCTCCCTAAAACCATTCATTATTGTTTTTGACATTTCTCTTTCCGTACGAGTTGAACAAACAATGAAATCACAGTAATCAGTGAGTTTTTGAGGTGTTGGTAGAGCCAGGCTACCTGTTTCCCCTTGTTTCCAGGCTAAATGTTCCCTGACTGCTACAAAATACAATATTCAAACCACATTCTACAGTGTACGTGACAACTCACCACCCAGCTCAACATGTATCCACTGTTGGGTTTTGACAAAGAGATTAGAGCTCAATTAGCACAGGCTTTAATGACTGAACATCACATTCTTTCAGCATGTGCTAATAAAAAATCGGAAGGTCTGCTGCTACAAAAATCCCTTGTGTACCGCTGTCTAAAAGTGACATTGCTTTGAAAATGGAGTAAGGGCTTTTGTAGGTTACAAGTGCCACAGAGTGAGTCTGGGCTGATCCCGCTGCTGTGATTAGCCTCCATCCTCAAAACAGAAGAGCTGGCTCAATATCAGTATAATGATATCTGTTTCCGTGCTTAATATGTAAATATCTTCTGCTCCGCCAGATAAGTTTTGACAGAGAGCCTGTCGAGCACAAGGCGAGACTACCTAAGGGGCCCTTCGAGGCCGCTTTGCACGCTGTATTTTAATTGGTCTGGAGAACAGCAAGAGCTTTTCAGGAATATTCACAGATTACCAGGCTGAAACTCAGACAATGTCCTAATTAAAAGACAACATGCAAGCAGGAGTTTCAGCAGCCTGTTCCAAATAAAGGAGCCACTATTCTTAGCCTGCAAAGATATTATGCAAGGTTCAAATGTGATTTTGGTAGTAAGAAAAAACCTGCATATTGTACAGCTATCTTGCTGTCTATTTGTCATAATGTTTCACAAACAGGGAACTGTGCAAATTTTTTTCACCTCTGACTTGTTTGTTTTGTCGGCATATGTAGTGCAATCTGTAATGAAGGATTGGTGCTGTTTCCTACCAGGAGACAGACTGACAAAATCTCATGGCGGGAGAAGAAAAAGGTAATCTTTATTCCTGGGCGCAGTGTGGTTTGTGTCACATTTATTATTTTCATTTCAACTATTTAATTAAACAAAGGTAAACCAAAAGGCTAGATTCTATTATATTTTCAGACCACATGCACACTGTTGTCACAGACATGTGAAATCCATTGACAGATATTGACCATAAGATAAACCAATTTCATAAACTTTATAAATTTCTAACTCACTCTCATCCATCATCTATTTTTTTTTTGTTTACTGGAATTTAGTGGACCGTGACAGAGCTTTATGAAGCTCTGCCCTGCTCTAGAAATCACTGATTGTCACCATTTTCTGGCTCTGCTTAGGTGAGTAATCTGGCGGCGCCGCTCACTGCAGGCTTCAAATAAGATTTTCAGCCCTACATAATTCTACTATACGAAATTTATTCATTTTCTTCTCTGTGTGCATGCACATATTCGAGAAGCTCAGACGTGACAATGGTCCAAGAAGTGCAGTCTATTCACTTCACACGGCTTGGAATGAAGGAGCCGTTATGCATTGTTATTGTGTAAAGAGTCGAATTGACGGATACGTGTTTACTCTCAATGAGGCGCTACACAAAAGAGCATTTACATTTGCCTTTAAATTAATGTAAATATGATGATGACGATGCTGTTCATGATGATGATCATTGGCTTTTCATAAAATGAAAAGTGGGAAGAGTAGAAAATAGGAATGATGAGCAACTCTCTCTTTTTGTCAGCTTTCCTCCATCTCTGCTGGCTTTAAAATTGAACCATCCTCATTTTGCCATAAATGCATGTGCTATCTGACCCCTCTCTCTCTTTCTTTCTCTCTCTCTTTTTTTTCCTATCATCTCTTCTCTTTCCTTTATTCACATCTGTCATCAATGTCCATTAAAGGGTTGTTCATCAAACAGGCCGCTCCATGTCATGCAGTGACATGCAGTGAATAATGCATCATTTGAGACTGTGGGGGCTGGTGGGGGTAAATTGCTGGCAGTGATTGAGAACCAGTTCCCATTGATTACCTCTAAGATGATGGAGCACGAAGAGAACCTTGCCCACAATTTCATATAGAATGCGTATGAAATATGGAAAGAAGACAAAGAAAAGAACAACGGGGCAGTAATAAAGACCAATTAAAGGACTGCTCATTTCCCCGTTGTGTTGGGATTGAATGGCTGTTGCCTTGGATACCATGAATTTAAACACAGAGGGTGATAGAGAGAGCAAAATGGGCAGAGACAGGGAATAAGACAGAGAGTAATGGAAAAAGAGAGCGAAACAACGGGACACATCGTTTAGCATTGTGCCTCTTATCGATTCCACCCTGTCACCGCTCAGGTAATGGCCGAGACTACCTACCAATTAGAAGATTGGGGATGTGGTGTATCTCCCAATGACAGCTCAATGGCTGGAGAGTGGCAGGGTAGAGGGAGAGCTAGGTTTGGAGTCCAGGCCAGTAAGAGTCCTCAAAATCCAATCGGACATGAAAAACAGCGTATGGTTAACAGAGCGTAACAGTGAAAGATGTAGACAGGAGCGATTCAGAGAGATGTTCATTCCCTGCGTTGTCCTGCTGAGTCACAAGTATTGCTAAAGGGAGCTGACATCTGGCACATAAAATCCATCAAGCACACATGCAAACATTGCCACCAACACCTGCCGCTTTTTAGATATTTCTTATTTATTTTTTCGGAGCCTCAGCAAGCTGCAATTTCCTCTCCGACACATCTAGAAAGCTGATAGACACACATAGAAATGGCTGTAGGGGTAATTTTTCCATCAATAGATCGACGAGTCACACAGAAAAAAAGTTAAAAGAAATTAATATTAGGATTTGGGGGCGTTGAGTTAAACAGTTGGTAGTGCTAATTATTCAATTGGGTGCCATTAAACCACTACAGGCGAAGATAGTGACAGTTATGTTTACATACATTTCCGGAAAAGAAATCTAAACATTGGATAAAGCCAAGTTCAATTAGAATTTAATTTTGTTGACATGTAGTCTTTCTTCATATTCCTGTTTATGAACCCTAACCCAAACCCAAATGGGATGTCGTATGTGTACAGATTGTAAAGCCCTCCAAGGCAAAGTAGTTTTTGGGATATTGGGCTATACAAAATAAATTGAATTCAATTCAATAGTCAAATGTTTTTATCGATGGAACTTTGAGCATCTCTGTGTATTATTCCATAAATCAGAAAAACTGTCGGCAGCAATACAAAATACAAAAGTTTGTGCCATGTTTTTAGGAATGAAATACATACAATATAAATCAGGCTATGAATGATATATGCACCAATCCCTCTGTAAAAACCTTCAAATTTAAACTGGAAAGTTTTCTGGCTCAGAGTATGAGAAACTTTATTTTTTTCAGAAGATGATATATTGTATTTCATACATTTTGCAAAATACTAAAGGGCAATAATGTAAATATGTTAACAAATAGATACACTATAAAAAAATCCACAATTGATTACATTAAAACAATATGTTTTAGTATTACACGTTTTCTGAAATCTTATGTTTAAATATTCAAATAAGTCATAATATAATGCTCGCTTTTGGTTAATCTAAAGATCGAAAATAGACAAAGTAGTAAAACAAACACCTACATATGTGTTTTGGATGTTTTCTTTCCATTTGAAGACATGTTCTAAAAGCAAAATAGCTGACAATCTCAAAATCGATCAGTGCAAGAAAACTGTTTATGCCAAAATCCTAAAGAGAATAATGAAAACATGATGGAAATGTGGCATTTATCGTTGAATCATAAGGGAAGTTACAGTATCCACACAGATATAATGTTTTCTGCAAGTTTAACCTACTATCAATACATTAACTTTACCACCTCAGAAAAGCATTTTCAGATAAAATGAATGGACCCTTTGGACCCGGAAACTGAAGTAGTTAAATGGAATTCAGCCATTGATAATGTCATTATTTACACCCGTGGAAAAAGGGCTTTATTTCCACCAAACGCATGTCATTGAACACCTTCAGAGAATTAGTTTAAATTGACTTGGTAACAGCAAAACGTTGTTTTCCTTGTCTGCTTTTCTAAGAACATGTTTCTGCTGCCAGGGGTCATATGGTGTAATGTAAATGCTTCATCCCTGGTGAGGAGGAGGGGAATACAGCCCCACCCACTGTGCCATCAGGGCTCATTACAAGACAACGGCTAAATGTTATTGAACTGTAGCGGTAGGAGCTGATGGGAAACTGAAGGAAACAGACAAACAAGCCTGAGTGTCTAAATCTGTATATCAGAAGTAACTAGTTTGTACATACTGTATATTGCATTTGCACATTCAGCATATGTGTGTGTCTTTTTCACACTGCAGATCTGATTGGATGCCACCTGGCATGAAGTAGCGTCGCAGCATAAAATACCCCTGAGCTGCTATTTTTTCCTCACTTGCAGCTGCTTAGGTAAAAGTCAGTCTGCACGAACAGAATGCCTATGTAGATAAACTCACAGACTGAAAACAAACAAACACTGTACAACTCAGCATTGTAAGCCATTAACCATCATGTGGATTTCTAATTGACATATTCAGCCACAGTGGAGAAGTAGTTTTTGGACAGTTAGGTTTTGTCTTTTGAAAGTATTTTTCTCGAAACATCTCTCTCTCTCTCTCTCTTTCTCTCTCTCGTAGAAAGATATTTTAATAAGCTCATTGATATATTTTTGCATGTATTTGTTGCATTCACCAACAAAAAAGGACGTATTCCATCTAACTGAATCAATATCTCAAGTTAAAATCTCTAAAATCAATAGAAAACAATGAGTACAATCTTTTAAAACATATTTCAACCACGGTGAATATATAATTGCACATGCCATTTCTACAGTATCTGTCTTTTAGCAAAGAGTGACACGGATTATGTGTGAGGGAGAGCAGATGATTATGTGGGTTGGATTTAATCTTTGACAAGTGAGCAAATGGTACAGAACACTCATGCTTCAGCTTGCTGAGCCAAAAGAACTTCATGTCATTTATTAGAAATAAACTTTTTTTTTCACAGTATATGAGAGCATGTATACTTGCTTACTTAGTTGACTTCCTCACCAGTTGTGACATAGATGTACATGTGGTCATTTGTCAATTTTATGAGCCAATATCTCCAACAGAAATAATGACTTTTAAGAGGAAATTTAGTTTTTTACTGCATCCGCGCGTGTCCTCCTGTCTGTATGTGTATGTATGTGGACCTGCCTATTAAAAAAGCATGAATCACCCATTGTGAAGGGTGTATGAGGTAGAAGCTGAGAGACGCCATACGGAGCTCCGTCAGTGAGCTGTAGAAGAGCTAAATGTTGGGTGTCGGAACACAGCCTGCTCGCTGTACATGCACGCACACACACACGCACACACACACACACACACACACACACACACACGCACACATACACACACACACACACACACACACACACGCACACACGCACATTAAAAAGTATACACCCTAATGCTCACCAGCTGCGTGAAGAGACGAGTGACTTAATGCCACTTTGCATGAGATCAACTCTGGAGACGCCCTAAAAGTCACAATGAGCCAAAGCTGTCGAAGCTAATGACCCAGCTTGCACACACACAGACGTGTACACGTGCACACCCATGAACATGCACAAAAACATATGCAATTAATGAACTAAACTGACAAAACAACAATGTAGCATACAAACCACTGGCGTTGAAACTATTGCTCCTTTGGCTTTTGCTGTGAATCAATTTCAGGTGACGCAATCTTTTTATTTTGTTGCTTTACATCCGTACGGACTTGTTGCCGCCATTTGCATGCTACTTGGTAAACACAGCAGTCCTGACAAATCACTTTACTGCCAATTACGTTTGCACTCTGTCATGCTCTAAGGCTCGCCCTCCTCCCTGCTATGTGTCTGCATGTATGAATGTGTGTGGGCGAGAGAGAGAGAGAGGGAGAGACAGAAAAACGGCATATGTGTGTGTGTGTGAGATAACATGCGTGATTTTGTGTTTGTCTGTGTTTGGTGGCTGTGCCCCACTTCCTCAATCTACCCACCATGCATAGTCCCTAATGAGGCCCCTGGGAAGCTGTCCAGGGCTTGTGGTTCTCCAAAACTGCTCCTGTTCCAATTCTATTTCAAAGCTGCTTCAAGGCCGCGCAGCCTTTGAACTGCCATGCTTGGTAATCAGCAGCCCAGCTTCATCATTGTCCTTCCTTACTGACATTATCGCCATCCGATTTGGCCAATATGATGAACTTTGAAATTATTTTGAACATTAGTTCGAAATTTTCAAAAACTGAAAAACTGCCCAGACAGGCAAGCTAACACTCATACAGAAATAGCCTCAGAGCCACTTGCATGACGTGGATTTTGTTTGCCCAAGCTGTTAGTCATTTTTTTCCCTCATTTCTCTCCTATTTGTCAGTCATCGCATCGCGAGCGGCACTCGTGGAGAATCAGTGATGACTTAAAACAGAACGACCACACAGAGAGATAAATAATGTCTCTAGTTTTAACGAAATGCCTGCAAATGGACAACACAATGGATGACTGACAGGGAAGCAGAAAAACAAAAGCCGCAAAACAAATGAGAAGATGAAGGGGAAAAAGGCTGTACATGTGCTGTAGAGATATGGAGAAACAGAGAACAGCAACATGTAGAGCTTTACAGTAGGTTAAGTTAAATAATGTCACTCCCCCTCAGGGGATATCCTATTCCTTTTGGTTCACCAACCATGCTTTTTTCTCAACATCGTGTCCTGTGCTGTTTTCTTTAAACCCTCCCTGCTGGGAATACTCCAGTTAAAATGGGACAACTGCGATGAGTCTTTTTCAGATGACACTCCAGACTGAGGCACTTGAGTGGAGTATAAAGAGGGAAAAGGAGTTCTCGAGTTCACGTACTGTTTTGTTTTTTGGAGAATTCATGGAGATGAGATATTTAACTCTCATAAGCATCTCACAGCCACCTGCACGGAGAGAAAACATTAAAGAGGGAGATTCACGACACCAGAAGATGGTGTTGTGGTAAAGCCCTGCCTAAATGCCTAAATTGAAAATTATCCTTGCTGGCCTCAGACCAAATCTCTCCAGAGCTCTCATCGCATCTGTTTCCTCTCAGCGCTCTCTCTCTCCCTCTCTCTCACAATAAAGAAAAGCAATTCTGGAGCATGTGGCCGCCCGCTTAAAGAGTCAAACAGATCGAGTGAAAAAAAAAGAAAAGAAGCATGATGGTATCAGAGATGAGGAGGCCAAGTACAGAGAGTCCTGCCAGGACGTGAGAGGATTTAACACCACGATAAGGTTGTATTGATCAGATGCCTTTCAGCCTTTCTTAATCTTTTACTTTTCAGCCCATTCTTTCAGTACTCCAACCATCCATCCCGAACATCCACACTGATTCTTTTTTAATCCAGAATTGCTGATATTTCTTTTAAACTTTTATTTGTCTTTGAAATGTGTGCTTTTTTTAGGTGCAGTACGAATCTCTTTGCATTTTGTTTTTCTGAACTCATTATTTTCTGTATCTGTTATATTTAATTCTGCCCGGATTGTTCCTGACAGTCCACCACTTCTCGCAGCAACCTCAGTCATGCACATGTCATTCCAGGCCACAAAATGGACAACGCGTTTACTTTCCAGGCACTTGAGATGTCTTGCTGCAGACTCCTCGGGGGAAATCAGTGCCTGTCCTATGAATTGTTAAATGCAAGTGGTCACATGGGGCTGTGTGTTGACTGTTCATGAACTCCTGCAGAGCTGTATCCACCAAAAGGCAGCAGAGCAAAAATACATTTGTATGTGTATTGTATGCCTTTACCTGACTCAAAAATATAGAACATTTGGTCCCAGTCTAAATAGAGTAAAATCTACTCTTGACTCAGATTTATTAATTCAGTATTTTTTACTCTATTCAGTGTTTATATTTTACTCTACATGATGCCAATTTACTATAAGTCTATATAGAATTTGATTCAAATCTAGAATTATATCTACAATTGAATCAAATCTATAATTCTTTAAAGAATTTGATTACATTCTAGAATATGATTAAATTCTATATAGCATTCTACATGGAATTTGATTACATTATAAATAGAAGCCCATAGAGATTGGATTCAACTCCCTTCAGTTCTCTTCCGTCCCATAAACCGTCAGCTGGTTCCACCGTAGAGAGGTTTCATGGCGGAGGAAACAAAACTTAAGGAACCGTGGTGGGCGTGGTCACGCTGTTTTACTGCAATAGATTTTATTCTGAATATTTGCTCCAAATGATGAAATATTAAAATGAAAATAATGACAATAATAGTAACTAGTAGTAACAATAAAGAGTCAAATTACTTCCCCGTTTTTCCTGTGTATGAATGTGACAAAGATGTCACTGGCAGCACAGGCTAATAAATAAGGAAAAACCTTATCACCCGACAAGGCTGGGTAAAGGAATGTCCAATCCCTTACCTGATAATGTCAAGTACATGCCAAGGCCTGGTGATAAATTAGAGGGTTAACCAAAAGAGATAGGATGTCCCTTGAGGGCAAATTACATTATTTAACTTAATCTACTGTAAATCTCTACTTGCGTTGCTTACGTTTTGCATCCCTCTACAACATATTTAGCAACCTCTTTGTCCACATAATTTTCTCATAGTGGATAATGAGAAGCATGGTTTATCGGTGATTCGATTTATCTCGGCCATCTAACAGGTCAAACGTGTGTTCTGACATGAAAGAATGATGCAAAATATGATATCTCTATCTGTAAATGAGCAGGACAAGGAATGACTGGCAGGGAAGCTTTCCTTCCGATATGAATCAAAGCATCGATAAACCATTTCCTTAATCATTATCCATTATTTCAATTATTTAATGCACACTTTTCTAATATGCAAGTCATAGTTGTATAAAAAATGCTTTGGGGAAGACATTTATTTAATAATTTCATTGAGTTAATACTCCAAGTGGCTGCTTAATTTCCACCTCCTTCTACTTACAAACAGCTTAGTCATGCAGTCATTAATACAGACAGCGTTGAACACTCCAGCTACATTACTACGGTCAAGATATGGGACTTAATTAACGAAATATGGTATTATCATTACCACTCAGAAACAGCAAGCATGCAGGATTTTCCTGCACCACAGCGTCTTTCACCTCCCAAGAATGACAATAAACCAAAATCCTTGTGAAGGAAACATCAAAAGGATGATACACGTGAGAAGGGGAAGCGGTGATTATTGTCCAGCACTCTGTTGGATCCAAACCTCAAACAATTCTAGAGTGTCTGCAAGAAATGGGGTTTCCAATCGGGTGGGTTACTGAATGTAGCTGAAGTCTTGCATCATTTACAGACTACGTTCGGTACTGGTTCATGGATCTAAGGAGCAGGTCAAGGCTGACACTCACTATGGACATCCGAAACGACTGGATGCATCGTGCAAGCATGCCATTGGCCAATAAGACTGCATTCTCCTCTCAATTCACTACGCACAATCTACTTTGCAAGGGCACTGTTGCTGCATCGTGGGCTAAGTGCTGCCCAAAAATGATGACTCACATAGCGCTTTGGAGTTAAGTCTGGCTATACGAGACTACGGAAAGAGCAATAACGAAGTGCAATCGTCAGTTCCCGTCGAGGATGGAGCTACAATCTAAAGACTTAGAGCAAATGACTGGAAAAATCACTAAAAGTGAGACTGCAGACTATAAGAGAGAGAGAGAGAGAAGTCTGCAATGGCACTCTATTATGTTGGCAGAAAGGGGTAAGAGGGGTCAGATGACAGATTGAGGAGACAAAGGGAGGAGATTGACTGAATTTATGAAACAAGTGGATGGAAACTGAACAAAAATGAAACTGAGAGTCACTGGAGGGAAACGGAGAAAATGACAGACAATAAGGTCCGATGCTGCTAATGATGACAACTACATTATGAAGTAATTTTATAAAATATGAAAAATGGATCAACATTTTTCAGATGATGATAATGGCGGAATTAAAACGAAATGAGCCGCCATTTAACCACAGATTCCAGAGTTTGCAAGCAAAGCCATCCACGACATGACTGAAACCATCACAGAGTCAGCTCAGTGTCAGGATTGCTACAGTCACAGGGACACGTGCACTAATCTGTAAGCAATTACACTTTTGGAAGTAACCTTCCCAACCTTGTGTGTGTGCATGTGTGTGTGTGTAACAGATAATGAGTGAACGTGTGTGACAGAGATAGCGGCTGGTGAGAGCTCTGCTGGGCAGTGATAATGCCCGTGCGATTGTTTGGCGATTAGAGTCTTTGATTACAGTTAGTTGATGATAGATAATTCATCACTGCGTACGTTGCTCCTGACAAGCACAGATGCTTTGGCAGTGTGCACTTTGTTTTACCATGTCTTCGCCGATTTTTCAAATGTTCACAGTGTGTATGCTCCGAAACTTCAATGTCTTGGCTTTTCCGCGTTAATGCAACACCCAGCCACAGAAATCAACAATTTATTTCATGGGTTTTCAGGATTTTTAAAGTTTTCGCCATATATATGATATAGTATAATATCATCTATCTATTATATCATACCAATACTTATTCCAGGGTGTTGTCAATATGTCTAAATCTGCCTTTCAGAAGTTGCCATATCCTTCTCTCTGAACCCCTTGCACCCTTTAACTGCAGAGTTTAGCTGTTGTATTTATTAATATTGCAGCACTCTACTGTATGTGCGGTCTGCTGTCTGCACGGCGCCAACATTTCCTGCTGCTTCAGGCTGCTCGCTTGGTTGCTTTCAGATTAAAAACCACTCTATTTTTCTCACTGTCAAGAATCACCTGGTTGTAGTTTCCCATTAATCACCAATGATTGCCCACTGGGGACATAGTCACGTTCACATGTGGATGTTTGAAATCAGCATAAGGAACTGGACTGGTAAACTGCAGGTGGAGACTGCTGCTATTCAATTATTTTTTCCAATTTCATTTTTAATTCTACCAGCATGTTGTTACTCTGAGGGCCACTTTTACCCTTTGCATAGATGTTGTGCTGATAGTAGCATTTACTTTTTAAGTAACATTTATGTTTGCTGTTCCAGTTAATAAACATACAGCGGATGGATACTTAATAAATCGATCTAAGGTAAAGAAATAATGGAGAAATAGTAGATGTAGGATTTAATGTGGATTGATTGATGGCTGCGAGTAGACCTAGAGATAATATTACAGACCAGAAATTTAATATACATTTAACATATGACTGGTTAATGCAATAACCATGTATTTTCATGCAATATTAACACTCTAATGGCTGTGACATCGCTTTGTGTGATCTTTATGTATTCTGAATTACCAAAAAATGGAAATGCATGAAGCTAATGTTTCATCTCGAAAACGTATTGAAGAAATGCTCCAGCTTTTCTTTTTTTTACTTTGAACATTTCTCATTTCTCCTCTAATTAAAAGAGCGTTGTAAATACCGTATAGCACTGATGGCCTGACGCTCTGTGAGAGACAGACCAGAGTTGCTGTTTTTTTCAGAGAAGCATCATTCATTTGCATCATGATGAGAGTATACGGAGGGCTGAAAGTGATAATTTGCAAGTATTATTAATAAATATTAACGGAAGCTGGTGCCTGTCAAAATAATTCTAACATTTAGAGAGGAAGCTTGATTAGTAATCAGTAGGATTGTACTTTAGGATGAAAATGTCTCTGTGTCTGCTCCTCGAAAGTGTTTCGAACCACCCAAGTATCCATTGTTACAATTAAGGCACTGCTGGTCTATGTTAGACATTAATGGGTGATGTTCAAACCAACTGGAACTTCAAACCAATGTGCGGCTTCTTTGCATTGTTCTGTTCCCAACCCCTGGCTTTTCTTCCACACATTGAACCTGCCACTGTGCTTCGGAAACATGTGGTGAATTATACATGCAGAGGCATGTGCTACATACATTTTTAGACAATTACTGTGGCTATATTTTATTTATAGTAAAGACCCCAGGGCTGGAGGAAATCAATAGATAGAAAGAATGAGGGAGAGCAAGAGGGAAATAAATGTGCTACTAGAAATAGAAACTCCTGTCACCAAGCAGTGTCACTCTCGGAAGTGAATTGTAACACCTGCTTGTAAGGAAGAGAGGCATTTTCACTCAGCAGACACACAAAACAAAACAATGTGAGTGCAGAAGCTGTGGCATACGGCCCTTAAACACAGAGGTGAGCACACGTTGACTTAAACGACGTGGCTGGTTTAAGAAGCTGAACAGTCAAACGCATCATTTCACGTTGCCTTGCGAGGGACTAATTATGCTGCATCAAGAGAAAGAAAGGGAGAAGAAGAGAGAGGGAAGAGGGAGGGATGATAAATGCTTTATTCTCATTATCTATTATGCCAACCTTGCAAATATAGCTCGAACAAACAATCTGCTTAGAAACACACGCCTTTTGCATTCTGAATATGCTGAATTTTAATTTGGCAGCAGATGTATTTGTCCGGAACTCATTCCCAGGGACAGTTCAATCAACATCTGACCAACTGAGCTTCTCCCTAAAGCTAAAAGCCGGACAGCTGAGATGTAAAGCAGCCTCCCTCCTGCAGATTCAGACTTGACCAGCATCTGTCATGCTGAAGTGTCCTTGGGCAAGACTCTGAATTACTGCCAACTTTAGTTGCTGTTATAATGACCTCTCTTTGCCCTGTAGATTTAGTTAAGTACAATTTAATCTCCTTGTAGGGATAAACACATTATCACATTATTAATACATTTAACCTGAGATGGCATCAGGGTGCACTTTAGTTCGATAACAATAAAATGAGACCAACTTTTGGGGACCCGAAGAGCATTTGTCTGATCTTTTGAACCAAAATATTATCCATTTCATAGCAGTGATATCAGCCCTGAACCAGAAAATAGATTCATATACTTCTAAAATCACACGGCCTCATTTTCCGTCTTTTCTGATTGATTTCAGTATGGCTCTACACATCGGTCTGATGCTCAAGGGAAGAACAAACTCTTTCTATCTATTCTTTCATTGCTGTCACTCGGGTGGACTAAGCACTCACTCATATAATCACAACTTTCCTTGGGATTGCAGTAAAACCATATGAGAGTTGAGTTAATTAATAATCACTAAAATACAGTAGAATGTGTGATCTGAGGCTTATACAGAAACGCTTGTGCTTTACATGTTATGGCACCGTTTGAAAAAAGACCTCATTTAACTATAGAAAGATCTATTCTTATTGAACAGTATCTTTAAAAAGAGAAATAAATTGGACATTATTTATATCAATCAACCAAACTATAGGTCCAGTCAGCATCGAAACTGCAGTAAGCTTGTGTATTAAATTAGTTTACATACCTGTTGTGTATTGATAGACTATTTGTACAAAAATGTTTTATTTATTCACAAACAGACATGCGTGCTATTGGGGTTTCTTGCCTTATGGTGTAGTGCCTGATGAAGGTTAACCTTTTGTTATGCCAGAGAGAAATTAATACTTCCTTTTTTTTTTACTAAATCCTCTAAAGCTAACATTTGGTCTTTTACATCCACATGCTGAATTGTGTTTCCATTTCAAAAATCGACTGGAGGACAGTGTGACACAATGATTAAAGTGACAGAAGTTGATGAGGAGAGGCAGGTTGAGTGGAGGTGGTTATATGAAAAGACAAGGAAATTGAACACTATCACAAAATACAATTTGATGGTATGTAACAAGTGTCTGAATACATAATGTTCACACATTATATAGTCTAAATCAGATGACAATTATTGTCAAAACAAATGCTGAAAGGACTGGATTTAAAATAATTTACAAACAGTGAGTTTATCGTTAAGAACTGTTCTTAGGGTTCTCTGGCCCTATTGTTAGATGACCTAGCTAATTTGTATTTTTCCCAGATATTACAAATGGTCCGATCTGTTGTCCGTTCAGTACAAATTATAATACAACATAAAATTAAACTAACAGAATAGAATACAAAGACCCGTAGCAGTGCAGGAGTCTGACTTGGAAATGTATCTTCTAATATTGCCAAAGTTAAAGAAATAGGAAGAACAGAACATTAGCGAGAGAGAATCAAAATAAAAAAGAAACCTTGACCAGAGAGGAAAATGGAAAGTGACTGATGGATAAGAAAAAGCTGAAAACCTCAATCTGAGAGAGAAAGGAAAAATGAACTGAGAGGAACTGAGTGAGAGACAGTAAGAGAAGGCGTACAGAGAGAGAGTGGCAAGGAGACGCAGACGGCAGAGTTGAGGTGTGAAGCCAAAAAAAAAAAATGATGGAGAGGAAGTGATGGATAGAAGAGGTTTATTTGCTTTTGTTGTGCCAACATCATTTATCTCAGGTTAACAGCCTCCTACTGCTGAGAGGCTGTATGACAGAAATCAATCAGAGGGCAATCGCCCATACACTTCCCGCGATGCCCCAACCCATCGATACAGACATTATGAGGGGAAGGGTATGGGAGAGACACATGGGGAGAGGAAGAGAGGAAGCTGAAGAGTGAAGACAAAAAATAGAGCACAAGAAAAAAAAATGAAAGAGAAATACGGCAACTTGAATGGTATGCATGTGTTTATGCCCAATCAAGTGTTAGTGAAAAGGCATTTATATTACTCTATATATTATAGAGTGTGTACTGATGTTGACAAATCACAAGTCAAATGGCTACGTTCGGGTCAATAGATAGTGTGGCGATATCTAGGTCAGCGGTTGGGCCTGAATTCTTCCAATCTTAGGGGACGCAAAGGAGTTGCATATCAGGCTGACAAAGCCCCACTTATCAAATTATGTAGGTATACGAAGCCAACAACAAAATAATATGGACTCTATTCATTTCAGCTGACGCAAGGAAATGACAGATGATGAATGATATATGTTGATAGAAAATTAGGTTTGTAGTGAGTGTGTTTGAGTGTGTGAGATATGTTTAGTGTGCAGTGTGTGAGTGTGCGTTCCTTCTATTAAATTGTGAGCACAGTGTGAGTAAGCCAGGTCTTTTTACTAGCCAAAGCTAACACAAGTTGTGAAGGTCCCTGCTGAGATCAATACATCAGAGCCTGGAGAACCTGTCAGGAAGCATTCTGTGTGTGTTTGTAGGTGTGTGTGTGTGTGTGTGTGTGTGTAATAGCTTGTGACAGTCATTAGATTTCCGTCAGACCTCCTGCCCACTTCCCTAGAAAAGATACAACATGAGATCATATGAATGAACGGCTGCATATACAGTACAACACAAGGCACAGACACACACAGACACACACACAGGGTGTGTGCGCTGAGTGATGCTGGCCAGAGGCACGGCCGACAGTCTGACACCTCTGATGACACAAATGGGAACCCCACCTGACATCAGCCTCCCTTTCACTGCCCAACGGCATACAGATAATAGTTCCAAGGCCAATGTCACTTACACACCGAGGGATGACCACAGGCGTGCTGACTTTACACACACACACACACACACACACACACACAGCACATACGCCGTACTACAACATGTATGATGTAGCATATATAGAGGAAGAGAGGCGCCAGTGAAAGACTCAAACAAACCAACATAAAGCTCTCGCTTATATTGCATCATATGTCACATGTTACATATATATATATATATATATATGTGCCTGTACTGTGACAATCATCGTACACATATGGATTCCTATGTGCACTTACACACACACACACCCACAACGTCATGCACTCAACCCTGAAGGAAAGTGTGACCTTACTCTCACATGAGAGCACAGCATGCCACATGTATTACATTAGGCCTGCACGTACTGTGGATAAAGTTTACATACACACACACACACACGTGCCGAAGTATGTTCAGAAACACATATGTAAACTGAGAAAGATTAAGTAGCACAGAAACACACAAATAAACTTATTTCAAAGGTTTTCATGTAATTTTTTTTTCTCTTTATAATTTTTGTTACTTCATTTGCAATCTGGGCATAAACGAAACACAAGTCATACCCACATTATTAATGCAGTACATGCCATAACAAAGTCAGAGAATGCATGTTTTAAAGAAAAACACAATTTAATGTGACCTTATGTGACACTAAATCACTATATATGCTGACCAAAGATACCCTTCCATGAATGTGAACAGTAAAACGCAGTCTCACTCAGGAGCTCAGTACAAACAAAGTATTTCCTGTTGGTCCCTGTAGCAGTTTGGGGATTAGGTGCCATGCTCAAGGCAAGTGCTCCTGGCGCACTTTCTTGTCCAGTTTTAGCCTGAGGATCCAGGTTCGAGTTAGCTGCCTTCCAGCCATGAGTCCACTTGTCTTATTTTTTTGCTGTTTTTACATTTAACAACGCAGAAGATCTATTGGACATAATGTAGTCACATTTTTTGCGCTTGTTGACATTCAAATGTATTTCATAGATTAACCAATATATTATTCTTTTAAGTCATATTTGTTAGGCAGATGGGCCATTTCATGCTTGAAAACAATTGTTATGAAGAGTGACATTAACACTCAGCTTTGAAGATGCTCACTATGAAATTCAGTGCTCCACACAGCTCTCAGCATTGGGATGGTTGAGCTGGCAGCTCGCAGCTAACAGTACTTACAGTGCAAACTAGGGTGTCACATGGGCCGGTCTCAACCCCACTAAAGGTCAACATCCTTGACCCTTGTTGGAGTTTAGCTGATCACGCATTCAGTCACTGGTAGAGGGCTTTGCCTGTGCTTACAGAAGTAAGGTTGCAATATCATAACCTTCGTGCTTCTATATTAACACTCTGAAAAATGTATCAGTAATTAACAAACATGAGTGAGAGTGATTGTTATGAGTGACATTGGAAGACCTGTATGACAATTTGGAGTATTGAAATTATCTTTTTCTGATTTGGTGGGAATGTGTTTTCCTGTCCTGTCGGTGGACTTAACTTGTTTTCTTTTCTTTTTTTGCAATTCCTTTTCTAATTACACTCTTTTTCAAACAGATTACAAACTATATCTCAACTTGAAATACATTCTGGAGAATAGCACATAAGCTGCAAAATGTACAAAATTAAACATTAATATGCTGTCAGAATTCATACACATTCTTGCTACAGTAGCTGCGCCTCCTCTTCGACTCCTGTAATCAATTCAGCATCTTTCCAAAAATGCTGACATGCACGTGGGTGTGATTGACAGGAAGTGGGGAGGCGCTCTCCCCGAGATATCTCCTGACTGATATGAACCGTAGGTTATGTTTTGAGTGAGTGGATCATTCAGTAAGGTCGCATACCTGTCATCGGGAGAAACTGTCAAATTCCTGACATTTTGAGTGCTAAAATGCCTCTTCTTTGACAATGACTAGACAGGAAATGTCTAGAAAAAAAAGAAAAAAAAGGAGGAAATTCTCCTTCGCGAATCGCCACCTTAACGCGGTGAAGGAGTTTGAGTGGCTCAATGATCCTGGGAGCTATGTTGTCCGGGGCATCTGCCCCTGGTAGGGTCTCCCAAGGCAAACAGGTCTCGGGGGAGAGCCCAGACTAAGAGCGGTTCAAAAAACCCTGATGAATAGCAGCACACGGAATGTAGCTACCTCGCCCGGACCAGGGAAACCGGGGCACCCTCCCGGAGCCAGACCCGGGAGGCGAGCTCGTCGGCGAGCGTCTGGTGGCCGGGCTTTCGCCCATGGGGCCCGGTCGGGCTCAGCCCGAAGAAACATCATGGTGCAGCCACCCTGTGGACCCACCACCCGCAGGGACAGACATCGGGGTCGGGTGCTATGTAGACCGGGCGGCGGGCCGGGCAGGGGGCCTGGGCGAGCCGATCGCCGGCGACATAGACTAGCTCTAGGGACGTGGAACGTCACCTCGCTAGCGGGGAAGGAGCCGGAGCTGGTGGGGGAGGTGGAGCGATACCAGCTAGATATAGTTGGGCTCACCTCCACGCACAGCGCTGGCTCTGGAACCAAACTCCTGGAGAAGGGTTGGACTTTGTTCTTTTCTGGAGTCGCCCAGGGTGAGAGGCGCCGGGCGGGAGTGGGGATACTCACGAGTCCCCGGCTGAGCGCCGCCGTGTTGGAGTTTTCCCCGGAGAACGAGAGGGTCGCCTCCCTGCGCCTACGGGTTGCGGGGAGTAAGGCTCTGACTGTTGTTTGTGCTTATGCACCAAACAGCATTTCGGAGTATCCGGCCTTCTTGGAGTTGGTGGGAGGGGTCCTGGAAAGGGCGCCGCCTGCCGACTCCATAGTTCTCCTGGGAGACTTCAACGCTCACGTGGGCGACGACAGAGAAACCTGGCGGGGAGTGATTGGGAGGAACGGCTTGCCTGATCTGAACCCGAGTGGTGTTTCGTTGTTGGACTTCTGTGCTAGCCACAGTTTGTCCATAACAAACACCATGTTTGAACATAAGGTGGCTCATAAGTGTACCTGGTACCAGAGCACCTTAGGCCGGAGATCAATGATCGACTTCGTAATCGTATCATCTGATCTGCGGCCGTATGTTTTGGACACTCGGGTGAAGAGAGGAGCAGAGCTGTCAACTGATCACCACCTGGTGGTGAGTTGGATCAGATGGCGGGGGAGTCGGCCAGAAAGACCTGGCAAGCCCAAACGTGTAGTGAGGGTGAACTGGGAACGTCTGGCGGAGGATCCTGTCCGGGAGGTCTTCAACTCCCACCTCCGGAAGGACTTCTCACACATCCCGAGGGAGGTTGGGGACATGGAATCCGAGTGGATCATGTTCAAAGCCTCTATTGTGGACGCGGCCGCTAGGAGCTGTGGTCGGAAGGTCATCGGTGCCTGTCGTGGCGGCAACCCGAGAACCCGGTGGTGGACACCGGGGGTGAGGGAAGCCGTCAAGCTGAAGAAGGAGGCCTTTCGGGCTTGGTTGGCCCAGGGGTCTCCTGAAGCAGCTGACAGGTACAGGCAGGCCAGAAGGACTGCAGCTGCGGTGGTCACGGATGCTAAAACTCGGGCATGGGAGGAGTTCGGGGAGGCCATGGAGAAGGACTTTCGGTTGGCCTCAAGGAGGTTCTGGCAAACCATCCGACGACTCAGGAAGGGAAAGCAGGGCCTTCCCCAGGCTGTTATCAGCGGGGGAGGGTTGCTGCTGACCCAGACAGAGGATATCGTCGGGCGGTGGAAGGAGCACTTTGAGGAACTCCTAAACCCGGTCAACATGTCCCCTGAACAGGGGGCAGCGCCTGAAGACTTGGGGTTGGATGAACCCATATCCCTGGCAGAGGCCACTAAGGTAGTCAAAAAGCTCCTTGGTGGCAAGGCGCCGGGGGTGGATGAAATCCGCCCTGAGATGCTGAAGGCGCTGGACTTTGTTGGGCTGTCTTGGCTGACACGCCTCTTCAATGTCGCATGGGGGTCGGGCACAGTGCCCATGGACTGGCAGACCGGGGTGGTGGTTCCCATCTTCAAGAAGGGGGACCGGAGAGTGTGCTCGAACTATCGGGGTATCACACTACTCAGCCTCCCGGGAAAAGCTTATGCCAGGGTGCTGGAACGGAGGCTCCGACCGTTTGTCGAACCTCGGATTCAAGAAGAACAGTGCGGGTTTCGTCCTGGTCGTGGAACAGTGGACCAGCTCTTTACCCTTGCAAGGATACTGGAGGGGTCCTGGGAGTTTGCCCAACCAGTCTACATGTGCTTTGTGGACTTGGAGAAGGCTTTCGACCGGGTCCCTCGGGGCTTTTTGTGGGGGGTGCTGCGGGAGTATGGTGTGCCGGACCCGTTGCAACGGGCCATCCGGTCTCTGTACGCCTGCAGTAGGAGCTGTGTTCGTATCCTCGGCAGTAAGTCAGATACGTTCCCGGTGGGTGTTGGCCTCCGCCAGGGCTGCCCTTTATCACCGGTCCTGTTCGTGACTTTCATGGACAGGATATCTAGGCGCAGCCGTGGGGCGGAGAATGTCAGGTTCGGGGATCTCAGGATAGCCTCTTTGCTGTTTGCAGATGATGTGGTCCTGTTTGCCTCCTCGGACCATGACCTCCAGCATTCACTGGGGCGTTTTGCAGCCGAGTGTGAAGCGGCGGGGATGAGAGTCAGCACCACGAAATCTGAGGCCATGGTGCTCTGCCGGAAACCGGTGGATTGCTCCCTCCGGGTGGGGACAGAGTGCCTACCACAAGCGAAGGAGTTCAAGTATCTCGGGGTCTTGTTCACGAGTGAGGGTAAAATGGAGCGGGAGATCGACAGGCGTATCGGTGCGGCTGCAGCAGTAAAGCAGGCGTTGCACCGGGCCGTCTTGGTGAAGAAGGAGCTGAGCCGGAAGGCGAAGCTCTCAATTTACTGGTCGGTCTACGTCCCAACCCTCACCTATGGTCACGAGCTTTGGATCGTGTCCGAAAGAACAAGGTCGCGGATACAAGCGGCCGAAATGAGTTTCCTCCGTAGAGTGGCCGGGCTCAGCCTTAGAGATAGGGTGAGGAGCTCGGACATCAGGAGGGAGCTTGAAGTTGAGCCGCTACTCCTTCGTGTCGAAAGGAGTCAGCTGAGGTGGTTCGGGCATCTAATTAGGATGCCTCCAGGACGCCTCCCTTTAGAGGTTTTCCAGGCACGTCCATCTGGTAGGAGGCCCCGGGGAAGACCCAGGACACGCTGGAGGGATTATATCTCCCAGCTGGCCTGGGAACGCCTCGGGATCCCCCAGAATGAGCTGGTAGATGTTGCGGGTGAGAGAGAAGTCTGGGTCAGCCTGCTTGACCTGCTGCCTCCGCGACCCGACCCCGGATAAGCGGTGGAAAATGGATGGATGGATGGATGGATAGACAGGAAATGGTCATTTATTAGAAATCATGGATGTTTTTTCACAAGATGTACAAATATAATGCTCTATAAATGTATCGCATTTCCTGCAATTTAAATTACCTCAAGAGCTGAAGAAGAAGCTAACTTTCAATTATAAATGTTCACCTAGAGTGATGGATGCAGGCATCCTTTAGGCCAGTCACAAGTAACAAGATGCATCGTTCCTCACCAGTATAATTAAAATCCATCAGTTTGTGTGGCAGCTATTGCCTTTAGACTCTGAAACCTTGACCTTTAATTATGGCACCTCCATCAGTGTAAAATGTTGAATCTCCAGAGCACACTGTCAAAATGCATCTTTCATTTACAGTTAGACTGAATACCCTGAACTTTAGGACCCTAGCATTGGATCGGGACCAAGTTATTTAACAGATTCCTTTGTGGATTCTTAAAATGGAGAGGAGTTACTCTGTGATGCAGAAAAATGCACCTAACTTCAGTGATTCGACTGAAAGAAAAAACAAAGACAAATAGAAATTAGTTCAACCAGACAGAAAATGAGAGAAGAAACCTGAATAAACACAACATAAACAGTTGTTCAATTTTCACCTTAATTAGCAAGATACTATAACCAGACAGTGTAAATACCAATGAGAAAATGCAGGTCACATTTACACTTTTTTTAAATTTCAATTAGCAGGTGAAATTGGTTGCTACAAAGCATCAACAGTGCACACTGATACATCCTCTTGGGAACCTAATTAAAGTATCACTGTGTAGCTGAGAGAGACAACACCACAGATTATTTTTTTTTTTTACAAATCTCAGTTATCAGTGGTGAGATTCTAAAGTCCCTGTATGTGGTGTTCTCAATTTAATTATTTGGTGGACAATTTGTCATGGAGCTTAAGGTTTGACAGGAAGTCTAAAGCGATCAATCAGACCCCTCCCTGGTAGTCTTTAGTGTTAGCGAGGCTAATAGCTGTACACAATACCTGTAAATTAAAGCAGCGTGTTGCTGTCAAGACTAACTGTGGCAAGAGCAACACAGAGCTTTAATCAGAATGTCATATGATGTATGGATGCAAGGCACACACACACACACACACACACACACACACACACACACACACACACACACACACACACACACACACACACACACACATACACACACACACACACACACACACACACACACACACACACGCGCACACACACACAAGGCTCTTTAGGACATTTGTTACAGCCGCTTTAGCTGTCTCATCGTGTTAATGTTATTTGGATGGGCAGACTGGCTTCTGGCAGACTTAACAATTCTCCAGAGTCTGGGGGCATTTTTCAAAACACCAATTACGAGTTTGTATCTCATCGTCTCATCGATCAGAGAGCTAGCTTTTCACTCAGAGTGACATAAATTAACTCACGTGCCCCTAAACAAAGGTCCGGGGGGGAGATAATTGCGACAATCATGGGGTTACGTACTCTATACTGCAACTGTATAACGAACACATCTTTTCACTGAGGCTGATATACATTACTCATTTGTACCGTTAAATCACTGCTATAGCTTAGTGCCCCCTGACCAGTGCAAACCATTTTTGGTTGAAAAAAAAGATGTAATACACAGCGCTGTGCCATCAGTGTCTGATTTAATATAGATAATATACAATTCAGTTTATGAACTTATTGGGTTATTGAATATTTATCAAATAGCAATTTTTAAAGGATTTTTTAAATGGATGCACATTTCAAATATATATTTTTTAAATCACGCGTACCCCCTGGAGTGCCTTCACGTATCCCCAGGGCTACACGTACCCCCATTTCAGAACCACTGGCTTAGTGTATTCTCCATCTTTGTGTGTTTGTGCATGTGAGAGCTGTACATGCTTGTGGTAATTGAAGAGATCCAGAGCTGCTATGGGTGACAAAAGGGTGTAGCGTTCCATTTCTGTCACTGGCTTGGGTGGGTAATGTTTATTTCATATTTCACAGCAGGCAGCAGTGTGTGTATGTATGTGTGGGTGGGTGTGTTTTCCCGATCTTGTGGGGACATACATCTGCTTTCATTATGGGAACAAAATGTCATAAATCATTACATTTTAGGGTGAAGACTTGATTTCAAGTTTATAATTAGGCTAGTAGCATTATATATATATATATATATATATCAATATGTACTGAATATGTGTCCTCCTGCAGTTCAGAATAACAGTTGGTGTAAGTGTCAAAGTCGTCCAAGAAATATTTCTTCTATTTATACTCACATAAATAGTTAGAATATGTGGTAACTGTTTTATGAGAGGTACTCGGAGGAACAAATATTGGTTGGATGAATTGATTTCTTTTCCGCTGCCTCTCCATAGACAAGCCAAATATGTTGCTGAGGACAGAAAGTAAAAGCAGGGGGACATTTATTTTAAGCAGCATTATTTATAGTCTTGTTCTATCTCGTTTGAAGTGAAATGCTCAGCAGCACATGAAAAGAAACAACAGTGCTATTGAACTTGATGAGTGCAGGATGCATTAAATGCGGAAGCCTGCGTTTAGGTGTGAGGGGCGGGCTCAAAATCAGAATGGAGGGGCTGTGCATGTGTGTGTGTGTGTGTGTTTGCCTCGGAGGTTTTGATCTCTCTCCTCACGAAACAGAGTGCAGTCCATCAGCAACAGATACCCCTTCAATTATTCAGGAGGTTAGCATGAAAAATGAATGGCTCCTTCCTGCAGTGAGAAGCAGGTTGCTGCTCTGGTTCCAGTAAGCCGTTCAGCCTTTCACTGTACACTCACACAGAGGACGGGCTGGGCGATAGATATATTTCATTGTGGATCACTGCATTTTTCTCGATATTGGTCGAGACCACAACTTCTAGACTTGTTTGCCTCATTGAAAGTTCCAGGTCCGGTGGAAACAGTGGTGGTACTCAAGTGTAATGATGGTATGTTTGAGAGCTAATCAGAACATTTGAAAAATAATAATAATTAGAGGGTGATGGAAAAATACTCCAGAAGATTCTTAGAAAGAAAAGGTTGCAAAGCCGTCCATGAGTCAAAAGTGTCAACGGTACTTAAACTATAACATTTAGTTAAGACCTGCAATACATTGAAAAAAAATATATTTTAAATGCTGCTGAAACTGTCACCTCAATATCTCTTAACCGAATCATTACATCAAAGTTCACTGGGGCTTTTTATTTGAGTTTGTGTTCAATTCAACATCTAATACATTATTAGTATAATGAAATTATTACAGTCATGTGGATTGGAACGTAATTAGTGTTTGCATATACAACATCTCTGTTATTATTATATTCTATGTTGTTTGTCTCGGCCATATTTGCTACAATATATCCATGTGCAGTTAAAAGCCTTGCAAATTAATACAAAATGTTTTTTTTGTTGGCCATTAGAGTTGTACTGTAAATACATTCATAGCATGTGGATCTGGACATTAGTGGTGTGTTTGCAATGGGTTTCAGCTCTTTCACTTGTTTCATGTGACAGCATGGATCGATGAGGGTAGTTCTCTGAACAATGTAAAGTAGGCTTGTCACACAGACAGCCAGCTCATTTCCATGTTTAGACTGGAAGCAAGCCAGGTGTCTCTGATGGCCCATCGCTTTGTTCCAGGTGCTGACCTTCCCTTTTTGTCTGTCTTCAGTGCTTCTTACTTTGTCTTTCTTCTGCTGTCTGACTAATTTGTGTCTCTCTTTGTGTCACCGTCTCGTTTCTCTCTTCATGATGATTGGCCTAGAAAGAAAGAAAGAAAGAAAGAAAAGAGGGAAATACATTGTTCTGCGAAGCTCTAATGTAAGCTTCCTCTGGTTCTCTGTCTTTCCAGGTGGTCCATCACGTTGGTCCTCCCCTGCATGTGACTGCTGCTGCAAGAACCACAAGGGCGACGGCGAGGGCGAGAGCGGCACCTCATTTAACGAGCTCTCCACCTCCAGCTCTGAGAGCCAGTCAGAAGCCAGCTCTCCCCAGGGAACAGTCATCTGCGGCCCGGTCAGCCGCCAGTCCCACCCCCACGCCAACGTCCAAACCTTGGACAGGCCGCTGAAAAAGGGCCCCATCGCCATGCTCCAGCAGTCCGAACAGCGACGGAAGAGTGACTTGTTGCGCACACTCACGGCGAGCTCCCGCGACACCAGCACGTGCAAGAAAAGGCAGGCAAAAGAGAAGCCGACGGTCGAGGAGGAGTTGGAAAAGTGCATTCAAGATTTCCACAAGATCAAGATCCCAGAGAGGTTCCCCGAGAGGAAGTACATGTGGCAGGCCGACTTGCTGAGAAAGCATCGCGTCTGAGCCAGGAAACTGGACAGAGGATGCAGACACATGAGGCCAAGGATCAGTTTACATGTTTTTTGATCATGACTTTTGCAACAAAGGGAGATAACACTTAACTCATTAGAACGCAGTTACTGGGGGGAAATCTCCTTCATGCCAGTAGGTTAAAAGTCTACACAGAAGCTAGTAAAAAGCATACAAAACAGATCTCTGATTGGCATCGTGTGTATGTGTGTGTATGTAGTTTAGGCCTACTGTATGTACTGTAAGTATGTGCCGTACTGAATGCTTCAGAGCCTTGAATAATTTATCCCTGAGGACCAATCCATGTGGGTGAAAGACAACCTCTATGAACCATCAACCAACCCAAGGCTTGCTAATGGCTACAATGGGGGTTACTGAGGGTTACTGGACTACACACACAGTCATCTGTCTTAATTTCCATGGAAAACCATCACCGGAGCCACCGTTTTAGTCCACAAAGACAAACTGATTTAGTGTGTGTGTGTGTGTGTGTGTGTGTGTGTGTGTGTGTGTGTGTGTGTGTTCGCACCCAGGTGGCCTAGAGGTCATGAATAAATCTGCATCAGGGCCCATTAATAATTCATGCTGTCCCGACAGTGCTCTCACTATAAATACTCCTTGAGCGCTCCGCTGCCAGGGTTGCGTAAACAGCTGGGTCAATTACCTAACTTTTAGGCAACATTGGGGGAATTTTGAAGCAGGAGGAGGTACAATTTCGTCAGCAGCACAATTCATTTTTTTCTTCTAGTATTAGTTAAATTGCAAATGTACCCCAAGTGAATCAAACTACCCTGCATTGCGTTTTCTGGCATGTTGGCTGAATGTGGAGCAATTCCTAGGTTACTGTGTGAAAGAATGAAGAATTATTTGACAGTTTAAACCAAGAGTTCAACACAACTATACACACACACTTTTTGGCTAATAACTAGACCAAAATGAACACAACACTCACATAAATTTTCACATAGAAGGCAATCAATTGTGAGGTAATTTAGAGCATTCTCAATATGACAACTACAGTAAATAGACAGAAGGGGACCGAATTGCTACACAGACGGATACTTTGTACCCCGACTGTTGACACAGTGATTGATAGTTATTGATGATAGGGTACGGCGAAAGAGCTGACAGATGTGGTTCTTGTTTACAGTAATTATAGAAGCTCTTGGGTAACTTAAAAAGACAAGCTGGTTATGTATTTAGTGGGAATTAGCCATTATTCATGTATGCATTGATGTTCTCCTGGTTCAGTTAGTGTGATGTATTGTGCTGTGGTTACAGAGACAACGAAGATGGCAGACATCTTTCAAAGAGTACAATTCAAGAACACATTTCCCCAGTAGGTAGATTTTTTTAGTTTGTTGACCACCGCAAAGGGCAAAAGCATATTTAACGCAATCCTTGTCAAAATAGGTTACTGTGTGTTCAAACAGGTAGTGTTACTGACATCACAATCTCTGTTTTAGGAGAGACGCATGTAAAAGAGAGAACATATAGAAAAATAATCGGACGTATATTGTACAACAGATTGTACAACTAAGGAAACAAATAGCATGATGTCCAAAGTACTGAGAAAGGAGGCTTCAATGACCTCACTATGTCTAATGTGTGAGAGAACTTTGATCAGATATTCAAGTTTCCATAAGAGGAAGTAGCTGATAAGATTAGTAAACAACTGCGTTTGTTGGTCCCAGTGTCATGTTATTTATGAATCGTGTGATAGACAGCTATCATGAAAGATGTAGTTTGGATTCAAAAGTTATATATAGTATATATATTGATGAATTGACTTGTACAGATGAACGTTCAAAAAGCCCGTCTTGGTAGTAGTGGTAGGACAATAAAAAAAGAGGACACAGTGGAAAGAATTTTCATGGAGAAACACAATTACAGTTCTCAATATTTGTTGTTATTGCAGCTTATGAAAGTGTAGAGGAATGGGCTTTATAAACAATCATAGCTTTTACACAGCACAACGTTTAAAGTTAAATTAAAAGCACACACACGTAAGCATAGATAAAATATGCATAACTTATTGAAAGATCTGTATATTTAAAAACACCCCACATTAAAAAATGTTCTATTATACTTATTTTTCTATCTAAAGGCCTTTAAATTAATAGATTATCCAATGCCCTTATTTTGCCCATAACATGTATTTCCTGTGAGAGAAGTGGTTCATGGGTAGTAAAATATTTGTAGTTATATATATATATATATATATATTCAGTGGTGCCCATATGTCTGGTGTGGTTTATTATAGTAAACATTAGTTGCAATAGGTGCTAGATAGAAACCAACCATTTTCCTCATGTCCATACAATGAATATGACATATTTTTCTACAATACTGGGATATTACATTTTCAGTTTGAAGTAAATTATCTTATGAGCTGAAGCTGAGATATATTAATGCTCACCACACAATATATGTAAATAAACACCATAAAGCATACCTAACCAGAATGATGTATTATACTATCTGTATATAACATGCAAATCCATGAGGTGTGGCTACCGCGCTGTTTTTAGTGATGCAGTGGACTGACTCTAATGTAATACAGCCATTCTTGTTTTATCATTTAGAGTATGGGCCCATCAGGAACGAGGACAATATAATACACACCATATTATAGCCTATATTTAACAGTATAATAAATGATAAGCAACTTGCTCTCCGAGACAACATTGTCATAAACTGCTTGTCAGCACATTTGTCTGACAGAAGCAGTCACTGGTGAGACATTTCAGTAATGCTGAATTAAAATCAATAAATCTGAAGATGTATGGTCATGCCTTAAACAAACAATCTATCCCTGAAGCGTTTCTTAGCAGACAGTGCAGTCAGAAAGTCTTGTGTTTGTTTGTTGTTGTCTTGGCTCTGTACTCCAGGACATTGGATTTGAAATGAAACAATAACGATGAAATTAAAGTGTGTTTGGGCGAGTTTATGTTCCCATTGGGTAAAAACTAAATAGTGTCCGATTCACAGCGCTTTCACCCTAATCTTTAGGACAATACAACAGGACAACACTTCCAAACATACAGGCAAGCCAACCAAGGAGTCTTTATGACCAAACACAGACCAGATCAGTCACCTGACCTCAATCCAACTGATCTTCTGTTTTACTGCTGAATACCATACTGAAGGCCAAAGCCGCTAAACCAGCAGACAGTGAAGCCAGCTGCAGCATAGGCCTGGCACAGTAGTCACAAACCAAATATTGAATAAGACAACTCAATTTGAGGCCAACATTTTTAGATTTCCCAATAAGTGAAAGCGGAGAATCAGAACTTAAGCAAAACAGTTTCATGAGCTGGAGTTGTGAGCCAACCCACAACAAAATGGACTGCACTATATAAAACGTTGTAGTGGTGTTGTATTCTCGGTTTGTGTTCCTGGTCTGAACCAAAGGAAACATTTTCACTTTTTGCACAAGTTTTTTGTTGCTGACTTGCATACAGCACAGTAAGTTCACAATGACCACTTACAAACAACGAGAGCTTATGATTAAAAGTAAAACGTATATTCTGGTCTTCAGACAGCTTGTAAATACAGGAGGAAATAGCTGAATTTGAGCGTTAGGCCAGACAATAGTTTGCCTTTGGTTGATTATTGCTTTAAGCTTTCTGAGAACAGCATGCTGACTTAAGATACTGTATAAAGATTGTTCCTCTTTTACTTATAAAATGTGTGTTTTCAGCTGCCGGTACAACTATTATCTGGCCAAATGATCCAACAAAGTAAACAGTTTGAATAAACATGAATCATATGAAAGATGAACATCTCTGATTGTCAGGGGAGAATTGTTGCATCGCTTTTTGCATATTTTTGTTTGTAAAATGATTTTTGACATCTGCAGTAGTTAGTCTTGTGCTGCTTTTATTCAGTCCAGCTTAAGCAAAGTGATATTAGGGACCGTGTTTGCTTGACTCTGCCTGCCATTTTAAAAATGTGTTGGGTTTGTTTACTTTGAGATGATTCAACATCAAGGTCGGTCGGTCACGGAAATCTATCTGAGATCATTTTCAAACACAGATGTGTCTTCAGACATGAGAAATGCTGTTGAACAGACACAGAGTGGAAATGCATACCAAGACACCCGGTGGCCTTCTAGAGTAGAATACAGCTGTTTTTGCACAATGTATGAAGTTATACAGAAACACAAACAAGTATTTGAAAAAGAGATAAATCAATAATCACCTTACATGCACAACACAGTCACAAATACCGTGTCTGTCATGAGAGAGAAAGCTGCCCAGTTTTCACCTTCAGAGCACATGTGATGATACTCAGTTCTTTGGGCCTGAAAGAAAAAAAAAAGCTGATGTAAAACTTATTGAAAAAGAATGACTTCATTTCGGTTTGAAGTCAAATGTGATGTATGAAAACGAGAGACTGAAGTGATGTTAAGTATGTGAATTAATGTTTTCTTGGAGTGCCCTTCTACAGATTTTCTTTCCTGGAGTTATGGTCATGCCCTGCAAGATGTACATGACAGGCCCTGTTATTTTCCTCCTGTCTTTGATAAGCCTGTGAACCACAAACAAAATCCTCTTTTCTGATACCACCTGGCACATACTGTTTGAAACAAAAGGGCGTCTGTTTTTATGTATGTTGTTCTGACACTGAAAAGGAAAAGAAAAAATGGTTCAGATACATTGTGAGCATGTTGGTATACAAAACATATAACAGATTTAACTTAGTCTGTTCTTGTGAAAAAGATTATGTCAAAAAATGATATTTAACAGAAAAAAGAAAACTTGCAAAAATAAGAAGAAAAAAAAAAAGATAAGCACAAATGTGTTGATAGTGTCTACTGTTCCTCTACAGGTGTATACGATTATCAAATAAAAAGTCTGCAGTGTGACTGAGCTTCTGCGAAACAGAGTTATTCTCACCCTGGGCATATGGAAATAGTTCATGGAAATACTGAATCATGAATCCTTCAGAAAATATTAAATAGTATTTTGGAAGTTATGGAATTATGAAAACATGCCTATGAAATTACACATGGATTAATGTCCAGAAACTAAATTACTGTTTTCCGTTAACAGCCAAAATCTGTGGTGAGAGTTACCCTGTATTCCAGGTGTTACTACGTCTACCTTTAGAGTTCAGATCATCTGAGAGTCTTTAGATACAAAGCATATAGTCATTTTGAAAATGTATGACGACAACAATAAACAAGACATTCTGTACAGCGACCTAAGACTTGCCTTTATTCACAACTCTCATCTGCCTTTGCTGTGGTGGTCAATAATCTTCTGGGGTCCACACACTAGGAAGAAATATAGTGAATGAATAACAAATTAATAGTTATATGACATCATTATTTCACAGGTGAGTGGATCTGAAACTACTGCATTGAAATTGTGTCAAAATATTCATGTTTATAGCCATATTTTGGGCACTAGCCTTTTTGGTTCCAGGGGTCACTAATAGACTAGTTGTTTCAATACCTGGACCTACACCAATAGATCATTAAGAATTATTACATTTTTAAAGAGCCCTTCTATTGTAACCGCCGCAGCTTTTCTAGCCTTTACAGCTCTCGTTAAGCGATCCAGGAAACACAGACTAATTGCATGCCTTGTAAATCATAACACATGATGCTACTCAATCAAATATTTTGATAAGCATGGCGGCTGTAGTGAGATATTCACACATAGGGGAGATATAGGTGAGAGGCAGAGTAGTTGGAAAAGTACAGGCCTCTTCCGAAGATAACTATTTCCCAAAAGTATCCCAATCGTCACGAGCAACCTTAATGCACCTTCACTGATCATGCAGAAGATGTCTAAAGTCTTTGAAGGTACAGTTCTCATGGTGGCCACTAGGACTAGAGACTAATCAGACACAGAAGATAGAAAATGAATCAGGAATAAAGACACACTCCGAAAAACTCCACACTAACCATAAAAAACTTGCCTCTAAGTCATCTGACAAAACTTCAAGACAATTAAATTATCATTTTGGCATTGGCATATGGAGAGAAATCAGCTATTTCTGTCTGCCTTGCTCGTCCCCTGACAATACAGTTAATTATACTGATTTCAAAGTCACAATCAGGAAGAGAAAGTCTGGTTGTGAGGGAAGAATGCATGTTTCAAGCCCCTCTTTGTAGCTGCCAGCTCTCCGTGGAAGGGAAGAGGAGGGAGAGTATGCATGACAGGCTTAAAATAGCATCAGTGGGATCAGCTAGCTTCTCAAGATCAGACGATGGGGGCTACATTTGCCTCTTAGAGCTGGCCTGAGCCAGCAATGAAGAGACTGATCAAACAAGAAATGAATGGATGTGGGGTGTGGATGGAGGTGTAAGGGAAAGGTGATAAAAGAGTGTTGAAAGAGGAAAATGTATTAAATAAGGATTAAAGGTGAGAAAAGGGGAGGAAATGAGGCTGAAGCAATGGGCAGAGAGAGGGAGAGGTTAGAGGATGGACACGATGGATGAAAAGTAAGCCGGGCAGATGGATGGAATTAAACAAGCTAATGAAAAGGGAAGAAATCAAAATAAGTCGCTAATATTGAGGATAAGAAAAGGCACTTTGTAGGCAGAGAAGCAGCATAAAGACAACTTCGATGCAGGTGTAGAGACAGGTGGAGGAGTAAGGAAGGAAAGGAGCATGCAGCAATGGGATTGAGGAGGAAATAAGAGATGAAAAAAAGGAGGACGTGCACAGAGCCTGCGTTAGCTGTCAGCATCCATCTCAGAGATAAGCGCTCCAGCAACATGATCTGTTTTCCAGCATTACAGATGAAAGCGAGCGCTCCTGCACTGCAATCAGATCAGCCGTGTGTATCGCCATTGTTGCCACTCGTCGGGATGATTTTCTCAACAACACAGCTGAATGATGCACGCTGCCAGCCATTGTGGAGCGAACAATGGTACAAGCCTTTGTGCACAATGGGCTGATCCTGCATTAGCTGTGTCCTGGAGCCACTATCCCATTGACAAGATTAGTAAAAGGACATTTATTGCGTTATCTCTTTTTCTCTGTGAACTGAACCGAGCCAAACGCTAGTTGAGGTCCTGCTGTGCAGTGAAAGTCACATAATAGATACAGCAAGCTTTTTAATATACAGTGCAGAAGTCCTGTCAGCAAAGGGCTAACTCATAGGATGTGTGGTGAGATTTGAGAGCTGCTGAGCTGCATTACTTTGAAATGTAGACAGTTATTCAATACAAGTCACATTGTTTGTAATTAGTAACTAAAACCATGGGATGACAATATAAATTGGGATCTTATTGAATCATTTTAATTAAAAATCAAACCTTTATACTAAACTTATAGTATAACTGTTTATTTTTAGTTTGTGCTGCTGCTGCTTTTTAATCAAAGGCCACATGGAGGACCTATGCTCTTGTTACGCAAGAGAAGCACTTACACAAAATCCAGACCAGACTAATTTCATCAATGCTGCAATTTGATTATGGTTACATTGTCTAAGATTACGTCTTTAAAATATTATAATATAATATTTTTTGAAGAATAATTTGATTCGACCAATTCTAAATGCTAATCTCACACTGACTAAAAGCCAGGCAGCAGTCTGAGACATAATAAAAAAGCCACAGACTTTGAACATGAAAAACAACGGCCGGCCTCTTTCTTATCTCAGATTTTAAAAATGCATGTCTTGAGTTGCTCCTTGGCTTTCTGTCTAAACACCCACCAGAGGGAAGTGTACTGATAACATCTGCATGCTAGATAGCTATTAAGCTGCAGCATATTAGCCTGTTATTTCAGTCAGTTTAAATGCTGATGTGGCAGTAACTAACAAAAACACTGCCCTCCCATGGCTTGTAAGCTAGACTTTGCTTTCTTCTTTCTCAGCCTGCCAGCTCCACTGCACTGCCAATCAAACAAGGACATTAACATGCCCCTTCAGAGGCCAGGACATTTCCCGAAAGACCAATTTGGGTTCTTTAAATAATATAACAGCTTTTAAAAATTCACTTTAAAATACCTTTGACATTATATTTAACTATACAACGGGATGGCCTATTGTGATATCTGTTGGACTTTGGGCTTGACCACTGGCAATGACTTGATGAGGGACTTTCTCTAGTATTATTAACATGCACAAAATGATACACAAACGCACAAGCTGACTTGGATGGCGAATACATTGCTGCTGTCGGTTCCATATCCTTAGTTGGTGTCAGTAGCTCTGCACCATCGAAAGGCAGGGAAGAAGAACATGGACCTAGACAAAGCAGGTTTCCAAATATTAAATGAATCAGCATAAGCAATCAACACATCTTTTATGAGAAAAGAAACACATCAACATTTTTGTTAAGTCTTAATGATTCGCACAATGCGTTTTGGTTCGACACATCGAATGCAAATAATACAGTGTTTGTTTACAAGAAAACTCCACAGGGAGCCTTTAATATGCCTTTTATGTCTTCTGCAAGATTCAGGTTTATTATTGTATGTTTCATTATCTCTGGTATTCCACATTCCCCAACATTAGGGAAATTGTTATTGATTTGAGAATTAATTTATTGAGTACATATTCATGAGTGATATTTTTAGCTCTGATTAACTATAAAATGCACTTGTGTAAGTCTGTAGCTGAAGACCGTGATAATTTCATAAGCCATTTTTAAATTGGGTGTGTTCTTTTATCTGCTAGTCTCCTCTCCTCCACCACTTGTATCCTACAAGGACGTATCTCACAGAAACACATGGGGACATAAAGAAGAGACAGAAGTGAACAGAATAGAGAGATAACAGCAACGTACGACCGTTTGCCAAATACTGTCGAGCTCCTGTTGCTGTTCTTGTAGGTTGGAGATTTCACTTTAAGTCGACACATTGCCTACTGTTGAATTACTGTGAATGTTAAAAGAGGCGAAATAATGATTGTGATAGGCATGTATGTTAAATAAAGACATTCCATTTTAGTGAGTTATAATAATCAATCTAAAACAGAATACAAAATAGTTTTTAAAAGGGTGTTTTTGTTTTGCTTTTTAATGCATCGTTAAAATTAACATTTAATTAATCAATGCATTGACTTAATACAACTGAATAAGTCTGTAATTATTTCAGTGGTGCACTCCAGACTGCATAATCTATCAATCAAATGCAGGATAATGTGCAAATTTTAATAACATGTTAAAATATAAATGTCTAAAAGCCATAAATTAAAGCATTCATTCTGTAATGAGAGTAAGACTGGCATTATATGTTACAATGTGGCTGATCATTTGCATTAATTTAAATGCTTTACCTGTGGATATAAAATACATTTCCCATAACTAATTTTCAAGTAATCAGGATCATTTATGTCTGTTTACACAGTGTGTTGTCGCAAATGAAGGGAAGGCCATTTCCAGTTTGAAGAGTCGCAACCCCAGTCCATTAGTCTGCTGTTGTTCAGGCTGATGTGCTAGGTAAAGGGCGAGATGTGAAAATGTTAAATGTATCTGCAGTGATGGTCTGATTGTCTAAATGGAAGAGGATTTATTTTTGTATTTGGGTGAGAAAGAGATGGAGGTTATCTTGGGGCGCTTGGTGAATCTCTCTGTGCTTCGTTCTTCATCTTCCTCCCACCTCACTGATTTTATATAGATCTTAAAAAAAACACATTATATTTAAAAATAAATTAAGATGAGACACTTATTTTAGTGTCAAATAAAAAAAACATAAAAGATTCTTAGGGTTTACGTCCTGCAACCTACATTTGATTTAAGATAAGATGCCCTATGTCTTGCTTGCATTAGGTTTCAACAGCTATGTTGTTTGCACTCAGGTTTTTATTTCGTTGTTTGAATGGTTTCTTGAAAGTTGAGAAAATGTAAATCAAATGTGATGACTTATATCACTTTAACCTGGATGGCAGGGCTACAGATAAGAAATAAGCCACTGTGCACAGCAATTTCTTCAGTCACACTACAAACCACTATCTATTTTTATCTCATTGTTCACCCGGAATATTTTTAGATATGTTGACTCACAATATTTGGCTGCCTCCACTGTCAACAGCTTGGGTATCTTTGCCGCTGATGCTGGATCAACGCAACCAATCAGCTCATAACAGCTCAATCAGGACAACGTGTCATTAGTGTTCTTTGAAGGCCTTGGTTATTGGACCACATTGTTATTCCACAGAGTTTGTTCTATTATACCAGCCCAAGACAGAACGCCAAATTCACAAGTGCCAGAACTAATTTAAAAATTAAAATGAGCCACCATTTCTGCTGTGCTTTTGTCAGTTAGCTGTAACTTCAGCTTCGACCTCATTAATTTGAACAATACAAGAAATCCTCAAAAGCAGTTTGTGTACAAAACTCAAACATATTCTATACAGTACATGCATAAATACACAATCATAGTCTGGATTTATGCATTCACCATCAAGGGGGATGGGCATTCAGTTTGCACCACATTGTAATAATTAATGTGCTAATTAAAGTGCCTTGTGGGACTACAATCCAACATGCTTTGTCAACTTGATGCAAAAATGTTATATCTCCTAAGTCAGCAAGAGTGACTACTTGTATTTCTGTGTGTGTGTAGCTACTACTGTGTATATGCATAATTATATGATACGTTTAGTGTTAGATGTACATGTCATGACCAGGCCCTGTTAGCTACGCTACAAGGCTGTGACTATTTCTGTTCCACTTTGCCGGATTAAAAGGGGATGGTCCTTAATACAAGCACTGTGATTAACTGAACTATGCGTGGAAAGGCTGGAAAACAAATACAGCATCACTCATAAGAATAGTCTTCTCTTGTGTGATAAATCGTGTTATATCTGTATCGTCAAAATTATATTTTACCTTCAGTGTGCATGATGTCTTCAAAATGTTTTTAATTTGATGTGTACTGAAGTGTCAGGACCAACTGTTTAGCTTCATGTGCATATCAGAGTACATATGCGGTTTACATGATCCTCTTAAGTCTGGTCTGTTGATCACTTGCTGAATCATTCTGGTCTCGCCCTGTTTCTTGATTTAGATATTGGGTGGATTTGTGGAAAGCTTGTTAACTGCAAACCATACAGTATACCAGTTCTTTCCACATCCTCTGTTATCTGTGTGTCATCTGCAAACATATCGACTGGGCACTTCAGCTGTTGGGAGGTCATTCATGTCGCAGGACAATACAGGTCCAAGTAAATTAACCTGTGAGATCTGAACATGAAATTTTAGAAATGAACACACAGACAGTTTTATTTTTGTCACCTAAACCACTTAAACTGTAGAAGTCAAGTGCAAAATGTCGTAATTGTCCAGCTACTGGGTGATAATCCTTGTTGTAGTTTACACAATTGTGATAACGTTATCGACATTGTTTGTGAAGATACACCAAAAGAAGCAATAATTGAGAGACTCAAGACTGCCAGGGGGAAAACAACAACAATAAACACTAATATGAAGAGAGCAGCCCTGGAGTGTACTGAGTAATGATGGGCAAATCAATACCTTTCAGAGAAGAGATATAGAAAATAGAGGCTGGTGAAGAAAAATGTATCACAAGGGGAGGACAACTGTATATTTGATTGACTGGTGAGACAAAACATAGCAACTGTAACGGTAGAACAAAAAAAATTTCTACAAAGCTTCCAAAAATAGGAAAATGTTGAAAGAATTGAAAATCTGACATTTGTTTTATTTAATGTATGTACCAAGGGACATGGATGTGCTCATTAATTTAACAGCAAACTGCACATTGAATTGGATGCGGCGCTGATTAAAGGTCAGATGGTCACCAAATCTTTGAAAATCATTTTCTGAGGTCCATCTGATTATCTTTGAGATCAAAGTTCATGTTGTCAAGACTGCTCAACTGCTCCGGTACCAGGGTTTCGGACATACCAGCTGACAGACCAAATGGCATACAGTATGTGCATCTGCAGTTGACAAATGTCCATGTCTGCTTTTCGTTACAATTTGATACAAAAGTTCCTGTTCTTCAAAGACACTAATTGCCTTCAGCGATTGCCTAAATCTTTATTTGTATTTCCGGATCCATTACTGGGCTAACTCCTTCCACAGCTCCCAATTTAAAAAAGAAATTACTAAAAGCCTAAACACTATATGGACTATTTTCTTCTGCTGGGCAGAGTGACAGCAACATCAAATATAAGGCCAGCCAATTATCTCAAAGTGTGAAGCCTGAAAGCCAACATGTTACAGCGACAAAGAAGTAGTCGAGAGAGTCTGACGAGTGAATTCTGGAAACAGCCTTTTCTTTATGTGGACCTGTTAACCGCTGCCAAGGAGGCCACTTGTGATTTTAATAGTGGTGAACACTGGAGCCTGCCAACATGGAAGCCCAATTATTATCATGTATGAAGCCTGAAAGCCGAGTGTGGATCTGGGGAGAGCAAGAGGGACCTGTGTTAGGTTGGCAAGGTGAGTGCTGTTGAGATTAAGAGACACGCATATCCCCAAGCATCAAACCAGGGTCAGCAGCTCAGGGCAGACAGGTGCAAGCAGACAAATGAGTTACTTCCTCATGCGTAGAGCTCATTAGTGAAGCGGGTTCCCTAACCTGTAATACAGTGGTGTGAAATCCCAAATCTACTCTATTCACAGCATGAGGGCACGTTTTTCTAAACTAAGACTTAACTCGAAGCATTAAGATATTTCAGGACCAGAGGGAACCATTGTATTGCTATGGTGAAATAGTTAAGATCATGATGCTGCATGGGCTCTTCCATTGTGAACACACACAAAGTAACTTTTTTACAATATTGCATTCAAAAGCTATACTTGCACTCAAGTTCAAGGGTGTAGGGCTTTTGTTCAACAAATCAAGTAGGGGTTTGAGGGTCTTCCCCCAAGAAATTCTGAGCATCAAACACTTAATTGTCTGCATTCAGGTGACTTTGCATCCATTTACGGTGGAAATGGCATGGTACATCCCACTTGATCTGTGCATAGTTGCTTAATCTCCTTAAGATTGCAACCCGTTTCTTGTGAGATCAAAATAAAGTATGCAAAACCTTGAAGAACAAGGAAATAGTTACCTGATCATTTAATCAGGTCAGTGTTTAGTAGTTCCAGATTTACAATAAGTAGTTTTTTTCATGAGTAGTCTCAGAGATGTTGAGAGGCTCCTTCCTATATTATTAATAGATAATTATGTAATGATTACATTTCGTTTGCCGTTTCTAACTGTGAATTGTCTTTCCTATTGTTAATAAGATGTTTTGAAATGTTTACAAGCAACATGAATTTAATCATTTATCATGGCCATAGTCAATTTGAATGGTTTTGAATCTAAAACAAATATGGTAGTTGTCTTAAAAATGGCTTTTATGTCAAACCTAAGGACGCAAAGCCAAAAATAATTTTGAAAAAGGGAATACCAAGGATATTACCTTTTTGTCCTTAATGGCAGCCCTACATTGATCTATCAATACATTACTGAATCCCGTCTGCACGCCGTCAGTCGATCGGTTTTATCTCCACAGAGGCGCTAACAGAATAGAAATGGGCATTGCCTTGCATTCAGTTCTGATTTGTATGTTATTGAACGTTAATATTAACCAAGTGAATGTAATAGAAATTATTGCAGTGCCTTTATAATGAGCTTGTATTGACTGTAATTTGAGGAAGTATGACATTAGCTGTAATAACAAAGGAAACGCTTGTATATATTTTAAAAACAAGCCTTTTGTATTCTGAACTGTTATTTTATCCTGGCAGATATGATTAGCATAATATGGGAACATACCCTCATGTCTTGTGTTAGCTTGCACATGCTGCAGTATTTGATTTGTGTCATTCATCACGTTGCACAATCAAAACCTTCACCAATCTGTGAAAATCAAGTGTGTATACTTCTGCATCAAACACAAAGACATATTTTCAAATGTTAAATCCTGTTGTTTTCTGATATGGAGTGGAAATCAAGAACAGAGAGCCACAACAGGATTACTTGGAGATGGCAGTCAAATCCTTTTACCAAGAAGGTTTTAGCCGGCACCAAAGAAATAGCAGAACAGTGAAAAAGCATTTTTCACACAATATTCTGACTGTAAAATGTCCCATAAAAGACCCACGCTCATTTGGTTGGAAAGAAAAGTGCTTTCAGGTTTGTTATTTGAAAATCAAAACTGTCTACGTTGTTCATGTTTTAAACAGTTTGACAGAAATTAAATAAACAGACAAAGGTAATAACCTCAGTTCTCTTGACATTTAAAATGGCATTGTGTTTCAATTTGAATATAGATAAGTCTGGACCTCCATGGTGCATACAGTTCAGCCCTCAGATTCACCAATTATGTTCATTTCATTTAGTGATTTCACTGAGGAAGCTGGCAGAAAAAAGAAAGCCTTCAAGCAACCCCAGGCCCCTCCAATGTGTGATGTGTTCATGCTGCTACTGGGTGACAAATAGGACATAATAGCTTAGTTTACTGTGGCGGAGATCTCGCTTTCATCCATCCAATTAAATTGGCTCAGTCATTACAGGAATGAGATGTAATAGAGGTTAGATGCATCTGCACAGAATCCAGCCAATCACATTTAATATATTCAGTGATTAGGTCTGTACCCTAAAGAGACAGCAAGGGATGTGCCATGCACTTCTGTTGACAGGGTGTCATTTTTACAGGAGAAACAGTCTAACAAGGCACAACCCTGTGATCTCCATCTGAACGCCTGGGTCGCTGCCGTGACATCATTGGCTCGGCTCTGACTCCATTTTAAGCCATCACGGGGGAAGTTCCCATCTTTCTGCTCCAGCAAATCTACTGCTTTCAACTATTGCTAGAGACTAATGCACCATGTCACAGAGAGAATAGCCCCTTTATACAGCTCTCTATAAATAACCTTCTCCTTAATCTATCCACGATTTCATAGATTTATTTCAGACTACTGCAGTGACTGATTTTAACGTGCAGATGTCTTGGCCTCTGTTGTTGCTGCATGCAGTTTTCTCGAGAGCCACTCATCCAAACAACACTCGACATGGCGCTCCCTTGGGTTCCTTGGATATATCCCCGCAAATAATTGACTACTTTTTGAGAGAAGGCAGTGACTACCAAAATGCAGCAGTCGTAAATGCCCAAGTACCAAGAAAGCTGTTCGCTATAATAGTTAATAGGGGTTCCCTCATACTATACTACACAGTGTGTACATAACGTACTACTAATAAATATGTAGATCCCAAGAGCTTGCACTGGACACTGCACTACTTTGGGTTCTCGACAATACACCCGACAAAAGTAAAATTGATCTGATAACAGTTGTCGATTCAAAGTAAAGACAGGCACAGACTTCTTCATTTTTAGTTTGATAGATTTGCTTTAAACCAGACGGCAAAGTCTGGGGACACACGGCACGCTCAGCAGTCACAATTAGCCTTTACCGCGTACTATACAACGACCGTATGGAATTATGGTAACTAGCTACAGTAGCTGTCATAATTGTTGATGCTGCTTCAAAGCTTTTGTTGTGCGGAAGTGCCCATGGTTTCATCTCTCCCACTTTTTCTCCAGCATTCTTCAAAATGATGCATTGGGTGGACTTAGCCTCAGACCTTGGGGTGAAGTTACACATTAAAGCACTGTGAGCTCTGGGGCTCTGACTTTTTCAAGACCCTTCCCCACTCCCCCAAGCAATTACGACTGTTGCGGCATCAAATACAAGTCACTAAATCATGATAAGCCCTTAGTGTAGCATACAATACAGACATTGTGTCACCAAAAGGTACAGGCTGGCTCACTATGCACCAACATCCATCTCACTCATACATATTGCATGCATATGCACGCTCACACCATTGCCCACGCACGAAGAGGGAGAAAGATAGAGGCTATGTTACAGTGTAAATGGAGAGCCCTCTTCTAATTTTGAGTGTCAGTCGCCTCTCAAAGTCCACTCAGTCGGTCAGTCAGTAAAATAAATAGCTGCTAGAATTTTTGTTTAGTTATTTCTCCTGTGGCTGGTTTATATCGGAGTAGAAAACCCAGGAGCCGTTATGCGAGGGAGCATTCTTTTGCACACCCGGTAGTGCAGAGCCCTCTGTCCCGTTCTCCTTCAGTCAGGAGCGCCATACTGAGCCAATTGTTTCTGTAATAATGGCTTGCAGTTTTTTTCCAAGAAATCAGATTTTATACCCCTATATATTCCCGTACCTGCCATCAGAAAGTGGACATATTTTTGCTCTGTTGTACAGAAAATGGAACACAGAAAGATGAACGGCGGAGTGTATGGCATTTGGCAGCGGGTGACAAATACATTATTGCTTTGCACACAGCAGCAAACAATCCAAGTGCTGCTTTAGAGAGTGAGCTGTCACAGTCCCCGCACTCCGACAGCATCACACCATAAATATCAATAAAAGAGAGAAAGTGAGACGTCCTCAGGGAGACTTCGGCGAAGTACATGAATTAGAAATGTCACCAATATGTTTGGGCTAAGGAGAGCAAGTCTAAATTCATTCCAGCACAAAACAAATTTTACCTCGAGGGCGATAACATCGCATGATAGCAGGCTGTGGAGTCCCACCGGCCATAACGGGAACAACTGGATAACCATCTATCAACAGCCAATACAAAAATAAATAAATAAAAAACAATACCAATATACACTGATGTCACAAAATAGAGCATTCCTGTAGTACCCTTCATACCATTGAAAGGGGCAATCATTTGAAGGGATTAATACATTTTCAAAACCGTAATGGATTAACTTACTAATCTTTTCAGCACCACAATAAGTATATAATATTGAGGGCTGTGTTAGTATACAGTTAAAAGCTCTGCAAGAAAAGTGAGTGGACTTTCAATTCAGATTTGTTTATATATTTTTACAAATAAGTAAAAATGTGTGCTAAATGGAAGACGGCAAAGTGATTACCCTGCATATTTTCCTGTTATCACTAATAGTAATTAATTAGATCAAATAAAATAAAACATCCTTCGCTTGCCTACCACAAGCGAAGGAGTTCAGGTATCTCGGGGTCTTGTTCACGAGTGAGGGTAAAATGGAGCGGGAGATCGACAGGCGTATCGGTGCGGCTGCAGCAGTAAAACAGGCGTTGCACCGGGCCGTCTTGGTGAAGAAGGAGCTGAGCCGAAAGGCAAAGCTCTCAATTTACTGGTCGGTCTACGTCCCAACCCTCACCTATGGTCACGAGCTTTGGATCGTGTCCGAAAGAACGAGGTCGCGGATACAAGCGGCCGAAATGAGTTTCCTCCGTAGAGTGGCCGGGCTCAGCCTTAGAGATAGGGTAAGGAGCTCGGACATCAGGAGGGAGCTTGAAGTCGAGCCGCTACTCCTTCGTGTCGAAAGGAGTCAGCTGAGGTGGTTCGGGCATCTAATTAGGATGCCTCCAGGACGCCTCCCTTTAGAGGTTTTCCAGGCACGTCCAACTGGTAGGAGGCCCCGGGGAAGACCCAGGACACGCTGGAGGGATTATATCTCCCAGCTGGCCTGGGAACGCCTCGGGATCCCCCAGAATGAGCTGGTAGATGTTGCGGGTGAGAGAGAAGTCTGGGTCAGCCTGCTGGACCTGCTGCCTCCGCGACCCGACCCCGGATAAGCGGTGGAAATGGATGAAAATAAAACATTGAGAACATGGTTGCATTGTTTGAATGTACAAATGTATGAATCAACCTGGAATAAAGAAGTGATGGGTAACAGAGCACTGGCAAAATAAAAACATATTATCATATTCTGGATTACAGTGCTCTGTAGTTTATCTTAACTCACAGTGAGTGCTCATACAGAACTCCAATTCAGATGTAATTACAGAACTCCAATTCAGTAATAATTATTAGTTTGTGTTTTTGGAAGTTTTTTAATAAAAAATGCAAACTCTAACGTGCATATTCGTGGATATGCCTGTGGTCAGCCATATGCACAATTTCCTCATCCTTACATTCACTGACTCGGGCTTTAATTAACAGCATGTTAGCAGGGTTATCCAACATGTCTAATGGGTTCAAATGCATCTTTACTGCTCATTGAGAAGTGTTTGAACTTCAAGGCCTTATGAATTAGCTGAGTTCCTCTGAGGCATGAAATAAATAGACATTATGAGCCACACCTGGCAAGACAGATGACCCAGAGAGGGCTGGAGGCCTTTCATCCTCTTCTGCTGACTTCACGCCTGAGATGGGGCAATGGGGATATGTCAGACGCTGCCTAGTGGGGGCACGGAAATACAATTCAACCTGTTTGGCTGTCGAGCTGAAGACTGATGTGCTCTCTTTTTGGCTTGCCATGCTGTGGTATTGTTTGGGGAAAGAAAGAGAAAAATAAGATGAAGATTAAGCTGTTCTGGTTATTTTGTTTTTGACAAGATATAAAAGCAATGCATCAATCTTGATAAAGCTTCTTGGATTTTGGTACGTTTTATTTATTTTTGCCATTTGTAGCTTTGTTTCTTTTTTCTGTTGTTTCTGTAAAATACAGTGGGCCGATATGATATTATGTACTCTGATCTATTTCTCTTTTTTCCCAGTAGTTGCTGATTTATTCGCTGTCCACAGTAAGAGAGAGATAGCCACAGACCTCCTGAGACCTCCTGATCTTTGCACATTGCTGTGGTGAACTCTAGGGCTTTTCATCGCTGCTTTCCTTTTCATAAGCTCCCTCCTCTGGCGAACAAGTCATTTATTAAGCTCTGTTCAGTCTCCCACTGGGAAAGTACGCCAAACACCTCCTGACCTGCAGCTCATTTCAGCTCGATAGGTTCCGCTCTGAAAAAAGAGCCTGGGAATCTTAGAGGCAAAACAAGACGCTGCACAATGCTAGACCACCATTTATTATTAGCATTGGAGAAAAGCCTTTCTGACCTGCAGCCTGATTTCGCTTTACAGCCTATGCATAACAATCACCAACAGTTTACAGATGGAAAAAAACAGGAGCTCAAGTGAACAATGCTAAATAAGAAAATAGCGTAATTATGTTGTCAAAGGGAGAACAATAAACAGGTGGGACCAGTGTTTTTCTCTCTAATAGACCTTTTATGAATATTTTCATTGAAGATTATCCCTGCAACGGTTGAATGTGCTGTCTGACTGCTCAATACTTTTTCCTTCTGCTTGAGGCAATGCACTGTAAATGTTTGCCTCTGTGTTTCTATTGAAGGTGTAGTGGGTTGTTTGTGCTGCTGCTCTGCATATTGAAAGATAACATAAAATAGTTTGTACATTTGGTTGCTGAGAGATTGTGGATTTCATCCTTGAAATATTGGTCACCTCAAATGTTGACAAGAACTTGTTTCCATCTTACAAACATTGTTATTATAAATGATGATGAACCCAGTTGTAGTTATGGCTATTTGGCAATAGGCAAGACACATGTTTACTTGAAAACACTCAGCGAGATATGTCATTTAGTTCTCTCCTGATATGATACTCAGCCACTTCTACTGATGTGTAGCAGCCAGTTTCTGGCACCAAGGTGTGTAATTATCTATTTTAGCTGCCCGGGATAGACGAATCAAGACCGCAACAGCCATCTGGCTGCGTGAGAACTCAAGTCTCTGATGGCAGAAACACAAAAGTATTTTCACCCACCCTGTTCAAACACCCGCCATAAAATCCTCTTGTTGTTCTTGTTTTACAGATTGCATATTTGTCATGGCCACTTGGACGCTGTCTCAGTGATTTTGTGTGCTCCTTTATTCCAGCTGCCAGTCAAATGGCCAGTGTGGCTTGACGAGTATTTATAGAGCATCACTGTAATTTCCAATGAAAGGCGTCTTCTTCTTCTCAAATCTCTGTAATACTCTCTTTTTTAAACATTGCGAACAAGGGATTTAAATGCAGGAACAATGTTGTACATTGAGTAAAGTCCTCTGTCTAGAATACTAGCATGTGTATTGGTTGTCTATTTATGTCTTGTATAATGTTCAATAATAAAAATCATGCAACCTTTCTTTCAAAGTCATGAACTCATTCTTGAAACTGCTTTAATATACGTTGCTATATAGGAGCAAGCCAGTTAGCCTAGACAAGAGCCCCACTGACCTTAAGTGACCTTGTAACAAAGCCCCCTGCACAGCATTTAAGCAAAACACAACCACCATCACCAAATATACCAATTTCGTAGCGTGTCATGAAAAAAAAAAAAGACTTGATCATCCGGGCATATGCATAGGTCATCGCTATCTTTAGTTGAGACTGAAGGCCCATTGCATTCGTTATCTGTGTGAAACAGGGCCAGATGGGGCTCAACCTTGGCTCATTCCCTGCTGGGCATTCATCTTAGCTCTAATTAACTGCTTTTAGAAGTTTGCTATACGGCTCTGGACACAGACACCTCCGCCTCTCACACCTTTGCTCAGAGTGGAATCTGGGTCATGTCAATTAATTGATTAAATGGAATCTGAATGGATGTGATCGACATACATTACACTGTTAAAAAGAAGGCATGATTTAAGATTTAAGTCAATGAAACCCAAGAGTATGTTTAGGTTTTACTGTACAGTGGTCTTTTTCCAAGTTTAGCAAAAATGTTAACAGAATACTGTTCCGTACTTCTCTACAATGTAAGGCAGTTCAACACACAACCCGTATAACCCTTGTATACAACCTTGAATTGTGTTTAATGAGACTATTTAAAAGCTGTCTTGATACAATATCTTTGCACGGCAACAAGGGTACAGTAGAGGAACGATTGGAAGAAAGTTATGCCGAAGGGAAATATTGTGTTTGTGGTTTATAATGAAGCATAAAGGGCACCCTGCTTCCTGCAATGGCAGTAAATGTTGACATTGGATGTAAATCGGGAGGTGTGGAATAAAGCAATATTACCGTAATTCCTGCAGATACCGTGTTGCAATACAATGCCTGCAATTCTTCTATATAGCTTTTTATTGTTCTGTTTTTACTGACCTGGTAACCTTTCTGATTTTGTCAGTGGACAGCGGCCTTTAGGAACAGATGTACTGTTTCAATAATGTCTTGAAGAGCTGTGTGAAATAATATGAGATATTGGGCTCCTTTCTCATAAGAACTACTGGATCTGTGGACGATTTTCGACTGTAACTTGTTATAAAAGGCATCTTTCAGCCTCATGTATTCCAATATAACACCTTCTCCACATGCAGCCTCAAAAACTGCAATGAGGTTGACAGTGTCAACAAACAAACAGGATTTAATGCGAGCAAATTGTAGAAGCAGTAGATTACCGCTTGTCTGTTGCATTGCAAGATTGATCAGGTGCACCTAATAAAATCCCTTTGAGTTACCTGAAATATAATTTTAAGACTAAAGAGATACAGAGGTTGTTACAATTGTTCCATTAATGATATGGGCATTCTACCAGGCATACACACACAATACGATATTGTAGAGAACTACATTTGAAATAATAAAAGACAAAAATCTAACTACGGACTCATTTAATTACATAATAGTTTCTCCCTGCTTCTTTTCCCATGTTCAGTGTGACCTTTTCACTTGATTTACCTAAAAAAAGGGACACAAACTGTTACAGTATACTGCCACAGCCGTCAGCTGAGGCCGTATTGATCGTCATTTCGGCAGCTGATGAAGGATTAAAGATCTGATAGGTTTTAGCCCTCAGACAAGCAAGACATGACAAAGTTTTCTGTTGACACGGAGAAATCCTTTCCAACATTCAATTGGACACTACCCTCCCTCTCTATTTCAGTCCTTCCATCCATCATCTCTCCTTTCATTCTGTCCCTCGTTTTCTTGCTCCCGCAACTCTGTATCTCCCCCTTCCTCTCTATCTTCTTTTTTTCCCCCTTCCTTCCCTTTCTTCTCTTTTCTTCCCTGTAGCCATAATTTTCTCCCCTCCATCACCTTAGTCTTATTCCTTTTGTCCACCTCTCTTATCTTTCCTTTCCTTTCTGGATCTTTTCTTTTCTTTCTCGATTGGGTACAAAACAGCTGCCGCCTCAAAAATCTGAAACCTGGAGTAAAATCCATGGAGTTGACCTCTTAACTAATGTGGGAAACATCATTTTTGATATATTGACATTTGCATAGCAGCTCTTAAAATAAACATTGAAAAGCAGTTTGTAAAATCTCACCTGTCTCAGGTAGAAATGAGGAAGGAAAAAGACTATGTACTGCACATGTATTTTCATGTAAACACTACTGTGTGTGCGTGTGTGTGGAAATTATTGTAATTTCCTTGATATGGTCAAGGAAAGTGTAATGAAGGAGATGTCCTTGGAATAGAAAGAATACGAACAACATGGTAGCATCATCACATCAGAAAGCAAGAGAGAAAAAGACTGGTTGTCATTTCATCTCTCCGGGATGCACACGTTTGTCTCTCTCCAGAGACAAACAACACAATGCCTGACTCATTGCTGTGCTGTTAGGAGGAGAAACCAGTCATCTTCTGTCATTTCAACCGGGAGTCGATTGGTCAATGATACAAACCTACAATAAGTGGTGAAATACATAATTAAGAGAGTAGTTATTGTGTGAATATAATATTTGTGTGTATGTGCGATGTATACAAAAAGGTTTTGGTAGCTCATTTATAAAGCATTATTCAAACATGAATCCTCATTAGTAACTCATTAGTATGCAATTCATAAACACAGTTATAAATGTTTCATTCTTGATTAATAACTACCTGAATTAATCATGAATTGCTGTTTTATTTATCATTTACTCACACTTTACAAATGATCTTAGTAATTATCTATAAGTCCTTAATACTTCATTTATAAATGGGGAATCCATAATTTATAAAGTATGAAACCTCAAGCTTATTAATCAAGAATGAAACATTTATAACTGTGTTTATGAATTGCATACTAATGAGGATTCATGTTTGAATAATGCTATTCAGTGTTTATTCATGCTTTACTAATACTAAATAGTGTGTACTTATTACAAAGCGCTACCAAGGTGGTAACTTCAAAAAACTAAATGGAATTGTTACTTTAAACACTCATGAATAATTGTCTCAATACTTGTCTGTCATGTTGTCTCGTGACTGGGAGACTGAGAAGTAAAACAAATTCCTTCAACAGCCAATCCAGTGCAAAGTCCCACAACCATCAAATTTAAATCCCATATATTCTGACATTTAGACAGGGAACCATTTAACATGTTCACATTTTGTTCAAAGGTGAGCAAAACCCAAACCACTAATATTTGTGTATTCTACTCTTCAGGCTGCCGTTCACTTAAACCAGAGCAACTGTTTACTGTAAAGTCACTTTTAAGTCCGATAACCAATCAATGCTAAGCCAACTATGTGTGCAACTAACTAACAACTGCATTATGTATTATATTTAGTACCTTTGAATGGTGTGAGATGTTTGAAGCAATACAGTGAGAAGAACATAATAGCTGTCTTGAGTTGTATGCCTCTGCAAACTGCTGTCCTAAGTGTCATGACTTCATACTTTTATCCCATTTTATTTGTGTGATATTGTCTTAATAAGCATAAAACTTCTTAAGTTAACAGCAAAAGGCACTATATATTTTTTAAGAAAAAAAGTTTTAAATGAAAATTAAATAACGTTCCTGAGTGAAGTTTATAAAAAATGAAGACCTCAGACATCAATCAGTATCAGTCATTCCTCCTGTCCTCTGCTGATTCACTGCCTGCAGAAGTGTGTGTGTGTGTGTGTGTGTGTGTGTGTGGTTGGAGAAGAGCTCAGCCCAAAAACAGAGAGCAGAGGTGGTGATAATAAATTGCACCTAAACATTAGAAAGTACCAATAAAAAGTGCGAGTAACGTGGGAACTTATCAATATCCTGGTCTTTAATAATTTAGCAACTTTAGCACCCTGTTTAATTACGGGTTTATGTACCAATCCCTACTTGCAGGTAACAAAAATAGGCAAAAGGCTCCGTTGTAGGCAGCTGTAGAAGCATGGCAGTGCAACATGGCGGATTCCATGAAGATATAAATGTCTCTATGCAAGCAAACATAAACAACAATTCTTAGTTTCTGGTCATTATCCGCTAATGAAAACATATGACTATTATATTCCATTTCTGCCAATTAATCCCCCTAAAAGGATACACACTAGACATTCAGGAAGGCTGGGTAGTTTCTCTGATTGCTCCTGGTAATTTCCATCGAGAATCTACACTCTTGTGTTATACAGTGGGGATGAAACTGAATATGAACTCATTATTTGGGTATGAACAGATAATGCACTCAGGAATGCAATCAGCATCTCAACTTGTTTTCATAGTCATCAGATTTACACTAACCAATGGGATTTTAAAAAAAAAATGATTGTGCAGTGCAGGTAAGGATAAAGCTTTACTGAAGCTCCGGGGTTATTTTCAAAAAAACATCCAGTAGTGAAGCCTGACACCTTCAGCAGTTTGCTAATAGACGTGGAAATGATTTAGGGACCATCATAAAAGTGCGTACAAAATGGCCAACACAGGTTTTTAGATTTTTGTTGTCATTTTTAAACAAATTGCACGTTCACCTGCATGAAACTCATTGCAAGGACAATTTATATTTGAAGTTAAAAAAAATCTACAAAGGGAGGGAGAAGATCAAACAAACTATTTCCATATTCACAAGCTATAACAACCTCACACAGAAGTCCAGAGAGAACAAGTGAGAGAGAAGCTCAAATGAACTATCAGAGAAGAGAATGAGAAAATATAAATGTATACTTTGCATGCAGAGAGTCATCTATGTATTATCTAAGTAAAACTATGTATGTATTTATATATTTATCCATGAATCTATTTATAAGAATCTAATGGAATAAACTCACTGCACCTGAACTCCTGCGACAAACGGCGCTTCACTAAGATTACTCTGAGCATGAATAGGATTGAATTACATAATAATATATTTGAATATATTTATTTCTATTCCCCCAATGGTCTGAATAAGTCACCAAATGTATCGCTGAGAAATTAAGTTGCTCGGAGGATTGGAAGATTTAAAAAACAATCTAGGGAGAAAGTTGCAAAACTGGTTACCGGTGGTTGTACCTCCCTGCTCACTCGCTTGCGAAAGTGCCCCCTGATGATGCCAAATGCGCCATTTGGCATCATCAGGACAACGCTTGCAGGCAGAGTTGCAGGCCCCAGTACATAGTGATCATTTGCGCATACCTCCCACAAAAAGTTTCCGTTTAATTTCACAAAAGTTTTGTGTTGCAAAGAACTGCTCCGGGGATGTGCACATGATTTTCATAATAAGTCATGCATACTCAAAATGTTGGCATTGACAGTACCTTGAACCGCAGCTGTACCCATGATCCCTCTCTCCAACCTACTGACCAGCTTGAATCCCCAATTCACACAACCGTAGTGATTTACATAATTACAGAAACGCATCCGACTTGGTGAAAATGGTGTGTCATCATATTGTCAGGAAATGATTTCCATCTGAAAGACCAATAATAGGAAGGCAAGAGGAATAATGGTGAATTATACAGACCCTCAGTAGCTAATTGGATAGAAGTCACGCTAAAATAAACGTCTGCACTAATATACGGTCGATGAAAAAAAGGGATCTTTGGCAAATGAAGGGCATGTGACTAATTATAATAAAGGGTGTCATAGATGGCCCCTTAAGCCACATCCCGCATATGTAACTGCAACGTCCACAGTTTAACTGTCATGTGGCAGACTTTTATTGCATGTCACACCCTTTCTCCTCATTTTCCTTGTCTCTTGCTCTGCACTGTGAAAACTAACCTTATTTTTTTCCATAAAGTAAGCACCCAGTTAGTAAGAAACTCATGTGAGCATCCAGTGAATAAGGTGTACAAGACGAGTGAAATTCGAAAAATGTGTTGGAGGTTGAAAACAGACTGCATTAAAGCCTGTCTTAGAGGAAGCTGTGTTGGTCCAGATGGGAGATGAGTGGGATTCAACAACACACTTAGGTGAGGAGGACTCTGAATACATGTTTATGAGATCAAATCTGCATGTTCATGCCAGCTGGTTTAGCTTAGCTAGTCATGATTATTGTAAAGGTGCCAGACTCCGGTCTTTCTACTAAAATATTCTCATCTGCAGCTCATTCAGAATAATGCAGCTTGAAGCCCAACTATGATCTATGTTTTTGCTTGTTGGACTTTTCTTTATTCATATTTGAATCTGGTATTTGATTAATTGAACATAAACTGTATGTACGGCACTTTGACTTGAATGTTCTTGCTATTACTTCCAGCAGTCCTGGTCACCACAATCTTCTACAGTCAGTGTAGACAGGTGTAGAAAGTTGGAATTTCCACTGAAAGAGCCTCTACGTCTTCTTCAACATGAAACGGCATAATGAGGTAGACATCCAGCAGGAGATAACAGCAAGCCACACACAGCTCTGCATCGAAACTTGACTGTAAAACTTGACACAACTGTCAGACCTGTGTGGCTTGTCGTTAAATGCAACTGTTATCCCAGTGATTAGACAGGGCACTGTTTGCAATGGCACTGAGTCCCTGAGGTTGCTACTGCTAATGACTCTGGTTCAAACAGAGCGACGCTTTCATGTCTCTTTTGATTAGTCAGGTTAGCCGTGACTCAGAGCTAGAAAACACTTTGCAAACAGAGTGAAAGTTTAATGGCGTTGTGACCTGGATTATAAAGTCCTTTTGGTTTGGCCTGGAAAGACTGTCTGCAAAGATTCCTCAAAGTCAGACCGGACTGCTGAAGAGATATGCGGTCTTCCAGCATGAATACACGTTTTGTCTCTTGTGGAGATACTGATCACATCTATCTTCTCATCCTTTCTTCCAGAATTGTTTTTGAAACTTCAAACCCAAAGGATCCCATTTTGATCAGTCTGAATCTTTCCAACGTGAATTATTAGATTATCTTATTTGTGGGGCTAGTCTCTCTTGACCGCTCTCTCTGCCTCATCCCCCCTCTCTGTCTCATTCTCTCCTACAACTTCTGTTATTCTGCAATATTGATTACAATATCACAAATAAATTGGAAAAATATGTTTGTAGTATATGTATTCGCCTTCAAATAAATCTCCAATTTCTCTTATAGGGAAAGTGGTCTGCCAAAGTATCTGCTCACACCATTGAGAGAAAGACAGATCAACAGAATACAAAAACATGCCCCGGTTTGTTTCGCCTTGTGTAGAACAAAGACGGCACTCACCGTGATCGCAGTGCACCAAAGGCGTTATGCGAGTAGTTGTTGTGGAAGTAGTTTTGCAGATTAATCGGATACACTTTGTGATGAAAAAAAAGTAAACTTAGGAAGACAGGGTTACAATCTGAGTTGGTATTCACTCTATTGCTTCAAAACACAAAGACCAGGGTGACAAAAAAAGAGTTTTAAAGCCAGAAATGTTGCAGCTCATGAAGTATTCATTGTGTTGACATCATGAGACGAAGCTGGAGAGATAACTATTATGTTAGGGCAATAAAAACTTCACTGATTCCCCTCATTAGTGTCATGCTTAGGGGCGTCATGAAGAAAGAGTTTGCCATTCTGTTCTTTGTTGAGACCTCTACTGCCACAGGTAAAGGGTCTGTGTCTGCCTGTTGGTCCATCTGTATTCCCATCAGGGGCAAAGGTCCACACTGTACACTGAGACCATGCTCAAAATGCAGAGCATCAGGCTTGTGCTCGATGTGAGATGTATACTACTCTGGAGTAAGAAACGATTAAAGAGACACGCAAATCCAACAAACTATAGCTGGATCAAAGAATTATCGAACAGAATTAAAACGGATCGGTCCGCACACCAATTGCTGTGTAACGATTTAAATGGAGCTGTCCTCGACAAAGTTAATTCTTAGCCGACTAATACTCTAACAAGAGCTACTTGGGTTGATCTATGTGTTTTAATGTACTTGCATACTATAGTGTCAATCACTCAGGGAGCACTGAGACCATGTTGTTATTGTCATAGTTGTTGTTGAGACTACGTGGCCCACCCAAAGCTAGGCGGGATCCAACAAAAGGATACAAAAAAGGGTTGAAGGCTGGGTCCATGACTGGGGTTGGTAGGACCCAAATGCCAGCAGTTCTAAAGTACATTTATTTAACAAAAACAAATCAAGACATGGCTTCAAAAAACACCCAATCAAAATGCAGCTGTAAACATGCTTACTCACAGAGATATGCACAGGAAACACATAGGACGAACCCACAAAGGGGCAGGAGACAAACAGGGTTCAAATACAAAGGGAAGGTGCAGGTGATTGGACACAGCAGGGACAGGGCAGACAATCACAGGGGCAGGAAGTGCAGGGACACAGAGGACACAAGAGACAAGGACAAAATAAAACAGGAAACAAAGGCAAACCAAAACCGTGAACTTGGCAGAGTGTTGATTTGAGCTTCATACTGATGTCAGCATGCTAACACGTCCACAATGACGGACAATCACAATGCTAACATGCTGATGTCTTCACAATCTTAGTTTAGCATCTCGGCATCCATATATATTGTTGGAAAAGAGGCTTTGGATAATGGCAAAAAGAAACGCACCGTGTATAAATAACAACACCAAACTTACTTCTGAAATAACAATTGAATGATTATGTTCACAATGTGCCCCTGTTCACAATTTCAAACATTATCAATGTTATGCAGACATCAATTTATATAATTTACTGAAGAGCATCAAAGAAACACGACGGTATAGAACAAATTGATTGCTCCTCTGTTGTCCCTTATAATAAGTGAAATTGTAAAGAATATAGCTTGTGCATGGTATATTTTAGCATACAGAACTATAGCAAGGATTATGACGATTCTGTCAAAGTTCCCTCGTATGCAAAAATAATTTTTCAATTGGCATTCTAAGTCATCTTAGAATTATTCTTACATAATATTACTCCATTTTAGAATGAATACTACCTTGATAAGCACACAGTAGGTACTATAATAACTCAAGGCCTTACATGGTCTTTAATTTACTTATACGGACGTGACAGCGTGTCCATTCACTACGACTGGAGAATGGAATTTCATGGACAGAGTAAATGGAGATTGAATTATTCCTTATTACATTTTATCCTCAGATTACCTGAACAAGCAGAACAAATACAATATATAATAGTGTCCGATTCATTCTCCTCTGGGCGATGGCATCACACTAATATTAGAGACTCCATTATGTGATAGTTTCAGGCCACAGCATTGTAATTGACTCTCTGTGTAATACAAATGCCAAAGGAAGAGAAATACAATGTCTAAAGGAAATACAGAAAAGTTTACTTGATGTAATTTAAATATGCTGTTTTGTGCCATTGTTGGAGTGGGTGGGTATATTTTTCCATCTCTAACTCCTAAAGTAATTGCCATTTGGAGATGTATGACGCCCAAATGCTGTTCAGTTGACCTCTTGACTGAAGATGCGTTTGTCTTGCAGCTCTTTTTGGCCATTATCTCGACCACTGGAGTGCTGTTCATGACCTTCTTGCTTTGTTTTATAGCGCCTGTGTTGCTTCCTTTTCCTAAACCAGATGTCCCTGCATTTTTCCTCTACTGTATAATCTGCCTCTGTTGTGTTATTTTCATCGAGTGTCCTTTTTTAACGACTTGTGCACATGTGCAGAGTCCATATGCCACAATTAATCATAGCGTAGAACATTATTTCTGTCTCATTTCCCTTTATCTTATTTTAGTCAGCGTTGCGCCTGGCTTATATATACAAATGTAGTACCTGAATGTTGATTTATGGCATAGAAAGATAAGGTGCTCAAAACTCAATTCCCTCTCCTGAGGAGGGCAAATACTGTATGTGTGATAGCCCAACACTAAAATAAATACAAATGGGGACATTTTTATCACATTTAAATGAGGGCAGCAAAAGAAAATGATTCTCCAATCATCCAGTCCCTTCAAAAATGGTGTTCGAAAATAACCAGCGAGGCAGTAAAAATGCATCTGTTCAATCTAGATTTGAAAAACGAAAATAATAAAAGAGTAAGCTGTTCACAGAAAGCCTCACACATTCAAACTCAGGCAGATGTTTCTTTTTTCCTTTCCCGCCAGTTGCTACATATGGCACTGATGTATTAATTGGAAACAAGAACATGAAACTGAAAGATCTGAAACCTTTTTGTAAATTGCTTTGGTTGTTACTTTATGTTTTTTACCCAGCTGAGCTATAACATCACAACAGTAAGGTCTCTGGGCCCATCGCAGGGCTGCACAATATTCCGACATTCCAATGTGCGCAACAACGTCACAGGACTTACAAACATGACATGCTACAACCTTTGCTGCTCATTATGAAAGGAAAAGTTGCACATCTTTCATTATGCAGGACTAATCCAGTGGTTTGGATTCATTAATTGGTTCATTATTTTTGCTACAATCCATACTAGTATGTAGCACTGTTAGAAAGTCAACTTACCTTGGGAGACTGAAGTCATACTTAACATTGTAACGGCTTTTTGTAAAGCTGTGTCATTGCTACAGTAATGTAAAGTATACATGAATTACGGTATATGGACTTTAACATGAAAATATTACTTAGTTAGTTTAACACTTTGTATTGATGGTGTTGTGATAATCATGGAAGACTACTATTCCTCAATTGCTTAATTTATCTGGAGATGTAAGAACCCCTGAAGATCTACGAACTTCTCAAACTATTACTTATGTAAGTCAGGCATATTTAAAATTGTGGATTGTACTTTTTTCTCATCTTTAACTTCCTTACTTTTGTTTGTACAAAAGGTACACACTAGCTTGACAACAGCTCCACCAATTGCTGCCCCCATGGTCCCTTTTTCTCGTTTATTTCGTTATGAACAAAGGATGCTAGATAAAACTGTGCTTTCATTGTGTAATGAAGCTGAGAGTGAAAAATGGTTACGCCAAGATAAAAAGCGAGGACCTGCATTTTTTTGGTTGTATGTGTGTGGAACAAGATAGTCCAACTGAACAATGCAAAGTGTATGCGCTATAATATTTCACAGAGGGGCCTTTAATTGGCAGCAAAACAGCTGGGTCGTATCTAAAGAAAAACTAAAGAAAAATATATACTGTATATATATATTTTGTATCTTTTTAAAGTATTCACCCATTTCCTGAAAGTGTAAAACACCTTTTCTTTCTTTCGTTCTCTCTATACCCCAAATACCCCTCTTTTCCTCTCTATCCACATCTCTTACCCTCCCCCTCCCTTTATCTTTTCCAAGCCACTTCAAAACATCCATGCGCTTTGATCAAAGGCCTCAGCCCATGTATTTGACAGCCTACATACACAGTGAATTACCATCAGCTGGCAATAGTGATAATTTCCCTAACTTATTACCAAGCTATATTCCCCAGAAGGCAATTGAATGGAGATTGATGTCTTGGCAATGGTCATTCAGGTATCACTCTGCATTAGGGACTTATGTGGGGGGGGTATCAACTTTGCAGACCCAATCTGATAAGGGTCACACTGGTAGAGGGTTTAAATTGATCCTGTCTGAGAGGAACACCTGCTGACTTGAGGACGGAGCCAGATAGCTGAATATGTTGTGGTTATTTTAAAGTTTAGTCACCTTATGTTAAAATGCATTACCTTTGGTCTACTTCCATGATAACTAAGAACATATTTCAATGTGGTAGGTTATAAAACCAGTGAACTAGAAAAAACTTCTAACTCCAACCTCATTGTCAAAATATTATGTAGAAAGAGTGTCAAAGAGAGTTGTATTGATAATATATAGATAAGCATAACGTAATCACCCAATCAGGGGATGTAATGTATCCTAAAATAAAACTGAAAGCAATTTACCTGGAATACTTATCCAAACAGTCCAACTTGGTCTATTTCAAAGCCTCCTTTGGCAAAATAGCTGCTCCGAGCTGTGGCCAGAAGATTGTCAGTGTGTTTCATGATAAGGGTCCATGAAGGAACTGGTGGAAAAAGAAGCCATCAGGTTGAAAGTAAAAAGCCCATAACATAACAGACAGCTACCAGCAGACCACAGGGACGGTAGCTTCTGTAGTGGCAGAGGCAAAAACGTGTGTGTGGCTGCTTGCTAGAGTGGCCAAGGAGAAAGATGTTAAGTTCTCAAAACTGTCAGATGGTCTGTTATCATAAAGGGAGGGGAATCTGACTTTGAAGATCTCATGATCCTGACTGCCATGCTCTGTCTGAGGTTGCATGTTAAAAGGTGTGTATTGTAACCTTTTCTTTCTTATCATAATTTATTGCAAACTGTTGGTTTAATTTGACAGAGGGGGCTATAAAGTATGACCCATGCACTCCCTTGTAAAACCACTATCATATTTCATCAGGACAACCTAAATGAAAAATTCACTTTTGAACTATTTCATTGCCTGCGGGTGTCCTAGTTTTCTCCACTTGAGAATGGCATTTTAAATGGGTAGAATCTACATCTGCACTAGAGGAAACCACAGCTGACCGCATACACATTGACGCTGTTTAACACTTGAGCACATCGATGATCAAGACTGATTTAAAAAAAGAGTGTGTTTATTTGACAATGGCAGCTGGCTCTCTGAATGTTTAAAGCAAGTGACTGGTTCATCAGCCAGTGAAAGGGGCAAAGCAGTTCAATCATTGCTGTGGTCACAAAACACTTTGGTTATTGGAGAGAGCTTAAAGCTGAAAAGACCGATTATCTGCAAGAGAACACTTGCCTGCCTTTGCAGAGTTTTTCTCATGGGGCTGTGCCAAGATTCACAAAAAAATAGTTCTCCATTCTCCATTCAGAAGCCATGTGGCTTACCTCAAATAATACTTCAATTTAATATACCCCTTGTCTAATTGAACTTCACAATTTATACCTCTCAGAAAATGTCACGGAAGAAATATTATGAAATATTAACACGTACTGCAAAAGTATTAAGATAACGACACTTATAGAGCGTAGGATGGAGTGTGAGGTTGCGGGGGGATAAACATGGAGTGTGGTGGAGGTGCTTTAATAAAAAATATAGTTAGTAGAGAGAGGACTATGTGAGGACAGCCGAAAAAGGATGAGAGAAAAACAAGATGGTGCAAGGCATGAAAGACACCAAAGGAAGGGCATGACATGAAATGGTCTAATAAAATGTTGATATCCGTCTTTCTTTTATTCAAGGAACTACTTGACCGGGACTATGATTTAAGGGGAACGAGGGACACATGTTGGTAAATGGACAGAGCAGCAGCAGCGGTCCAGCCAGTCATTGAAGTGCACCCACTTCTTATTAACCTCTTATTTGAGAGCCGCTGTGGGAGGACCCTTGTCGATCTTTGTGCCAGAGGAGTGGGATGTGTGTCAGCGTGGAAAGGCTCCCTCTGTAGACTCTGACACAAACTCTTGCGCATGCATACTGTGCTTCTCAGAGGGAACTATTGATTTCTGCTGAATGTATTCCCAGGAGGGGAACTCCGAGGGCAGATGCTTTATTTATAATTTAATTTTATTGGTGAACAGGGTAACAGATTGGATCCCTCGGTTTCTTGTAAGAGGCTGCATTTGAGTGTTATTACAACGTCTCAAGGGTCTGTAGGGGATGTTACTGTTGGATAAGTTAGTTTATCGTTGCATTTCTTTAAATGCACACATTCAGGTTAGAATGATTATTCAAATGGTGAATTGCCCCCAAAAATGATGTATGCAACTTGACAATAACTAATAAAAAGGTGTTATATTTCACACAACAGTAACTCAATGTTAGAAAACTATTACTAGTGCTGGTTACACTCAATATTAGTTATTAGCAGAATCAGTGTCCAATGATTGCAAGGTATAACCATTTTCCATCATTACCTTCATCTCAAGGGTTTACAATGTCTTTCCCACAAAGCATTGGTGTCCATTCTGTCCTCCATGGTGCTATGGTGTATCTAAAAGGAGCACACTATGTGGGGACAGTCAACTAACAAAGAGAATGGAAAGCCGCAAAATTAATTATGTGAAAAAGGTCAACATTAACAAAGAAAGATAGCCTGTTGGCAGAGAAGAAAAATAAACTGGTGGAAGAAAACTGTGTCGTTCAATTAACAGTGCCACATTGAGCACAAAGCACCGTGATAACACTTTGTTTTACCTCTGTTCCCTTTGCGATCACTAACCGGATCGCTCTCGCTAATAGGGAAATGTTTACTTGGCACTCTCAGACTCCATAATTATCATCAGGTTACACTTGAAACCAAATGTTATTAAACCAGCTGATTTCACTAATTGCCTTTGTTGAGGAGGTTTGGTGGTTGGTGAATGCTCACACGATTACCACAGGACTTTGACATTGAAGACCAGAGTGCACTGCATTTTAGGAGTCAGGCAATGTAAGTGTTCACTGAAAAGCTCTTGGAGAGAAACACTCAAGAGCACCTCAAATTGCTGGGGGTCTACACTAACGTTTGGAATTGTGGATTCAAGTTAACAGACAGACTCAAAACTCAAAAGCTCTCAGAGAGAAGCTCCCAGCACAAATGTGACTGTGTGATTCGCATCCCCGTAACTGTTGTCAGTGATGTTCTTGTTGAATCTTTGTCCTCTGCCAGGATTGTGTCCCCCAGATCTTACAGAGAGACAGAAGCAGGTGTCATGGGACACAAAACAACAGATGGCCATTTTGAATCGAAACAGTGAAGATGAATCAAGCTTAGAAGTAGTGAAACGTATAGTGAGGCTGCTCTACCGCTGCATGACCCTGAAGTCAGAGTGGAAGATATATGTTAATGGTTCACCATAATTATTTAGAAAAACTTCCTTCAGTCCTGATTAACTCTGAACTAGCACAAATTACTGCAGTAACATAGGTTCAAATACATTACATGATACGTGAACCTTGATCCTTGAGCTGTGCCCCACCAAGTAATGTGAAACATTTATTATACTGAGGCGTTAAGTAAGTTATTATTTTAGCACATGCACTCAAATGGCTCCCAAATAAAACGTCACTGGTTCAGACCTCTTTCAAGATAACATGCAGGTTAGTGGATGCTCCATGAATATATTTTCACAAATCTTCAAACAAACACATTAAATTACCATTATTGGAGGTGAATATGCCTACTGCAACTAAATAACTTTGGGAAATGATTTCTTAGCTACACAAAAAGAACACAACTAATTTCCAATGGGTTTGAAATTGTCTGCTGCAAATCAAACATTTGCATTTTCCAAAGCCTTAATAGCCTTGACCAGTTTTCCTACAGAGGAGGTGTGACACTTGCTGTTACATGTGCTGGTGCGTGATGCACAGCAGGTGTTAGCAAGGCAGCCTTTTACCATCTGTATAACACATTAGAAATCATGTCGGTGTGCATTAGCTGGACAGCCCCAGTCCCGATATCCCATTGGCGTTGGCCCTAACCCTGCATTCTCAGTTAATTGCTCAAGCATTAAAGACTTCAAAGCCAGAAGATTTAGAAGCTTTATTTCTCACTTTCCACATGGTAATTGGAATTGGTCTTCCTGCGTATCTATTCCTAAATCCACACGCACTGAAGCCACACTGAGGTTCAAGGAGTCAAGTAAGCAGTTTGGTGTGTACACACGAGAAAAGCAAGGTTCAGTAATTAAGAAGAATTCTGAATAAATCAAATTAACATCTTACACTATTTCAGCTTTCATTATCTGAAAAAAAAGAAAACATTAAAAGTTATACATTTCTAAAGTGTATTGACTATCATTTGCGGCACTGTGTATGTTTGGATTCCTGTGTGCATTATGCATATGTTTCATTATATGTTCCTATCACTACTGCATATTCAGTAGCAGGGGGAGCAATGACAAGCTGCAATGTAGAGAGAATAGCAAGTATTCCATGTTTTCTTTTTTCCATGAAATAAATTAAAGAAAAAAATCAAGATAAGCCAGCAGTTTGCAGCCCGAAATGAGAAAATATCTAAATATATGCTTAAATATTTATATATGTGTTTATGAGTATTAACAGCATTTGTGAAAAGGGCTTCTGTGTTTGGTTGGAGGTATTAATGTGTCTATATACGGCTCATTGCTGAGGGACAGAGAGAGGATGTATATTGAAAGAGGAAGAGAAGAGTGGATGATGTGATGCAGTTCAGCCTTCAAAGAACTGATTCCCCAGAGAAAACTTGCAGGAAACTAATAGCTGTGAGCTTCTATAAAAATGGGGATACGGCCAGTGCTTTTATGGCATACACAACGTGTAGTGTGCGAAAAGACAGGAAGTTAGAAATCACACAACTAGTGAAGGTACTAAAAATGAGTGCTTAGAATAATGCTTGTTCACAATGCAGTGCTCAAACAGTTTTGACCTTCCAAGAGAAAATCCATTTTAACGCTTTGCAGTATTTTTTTAAGTGAGCAGCGGAGATAGAAGATGACAGAAAGCTGCAAGGTAGGTAAAAAGATGGGATGATCGCACCTCTTTTAGTGTGAGTTTGGCTGAGAATAAAAAATGGCACACATTCCCCCTCCAATAATTAAGCTCCTGTGCAGCCTTTGTCTATTAATATAATTACAACATCCCCCAAACAACTCTGTACGCCTCCACTAAGTGAGAGATATGTCAAGATACAGTAACAGGCAATATTGGTGGTGAGAGGGCATTTTCTGCCAAGTAAATTAGACTAATTTCCAAGCATATTAAACCAATTAGGCCTGGAAAATCTCTCTCATGATGATGTTTATCAACAGTGAAGTTACATTGAAGGCTGCAAGCTAACTGGGTAACGGTTATTCTAGTGCTTTCACATTGAGAGGTGAGGGAAATAGGAAATGGACTTAATTTTGGTAATGATTTACAGAATATGTTAATTAATGGGTTGATTTTGAGTTGGGCTCACTTGGAATGGCGGCCAGTATAGAGAGGGAAAAAGATCACAGTGTCCTTTGTATATTTGGTAATGTTTTGTATTTATATTTTAAAAAGTGCCTATCCTTTAATCATTTCAAACTGATGTTAGTTGAAATGTATATCAGCACTTTTAAAAAGGCGGTGTTATCTTTTATCTGTCTTTCATATTCATTGTATTTAACCTTTATTTCGACCGGGATAATCTTTTACAAGAGATTCCTGGTCAAAATGGCAGTGTAAACGTTTCACCACATAAGAACAGAGATAAGACAACAACAACAACAACAAATCAATAACTGATAGTGTATGTATATTCAGTGCTAAAATTATCCTTAATTATGTCTTTAACATTGTGCATGCTTATGGATTACCTTGTGTTCTTCCTCTTCAAAATACTATACGAAGAGCCAAAGAATGGAGATGAGCATATTTTGTCTGAAGTCTGGGAAACATAAAATGCTACATTTGACACCTTTTGACGATTTATTCCAACCCCATGTTGATGTATTTATCGTACTGCAGTGGTCCATACGATTTGCCAATGATCTCTATGTGTCACTGAGGGTTTCAGATGTCAGTGGGCAGAGGGGGACGACAGGGAAACTTTGGCGAGTTATCCTCTATCCGCCTGGGGGCATCACTAACAGTCTGCTGTTGCGGTTAACAACCGTATTTTGAAGAGTCAAACTGGGAGCTACTTTTATGAGCCACTGTCCATCACTGAGGAATATCCACACGAAGAGGCAGACAGAGCCCCTGAGAGCCGACAGGTGGAACAGACTGTATCTGGGCTTCTGCTGCCCGATGCTAACTTTGTGTGCGTAGGCACGTTTCAGTGTGTGTCACTTGCAATCGACAACTGAGGAGGTTCATGTCAAGCATAATACTGTTTGTTTATAACCACCAACGGAAACAATTTCTAATTGTATGATCACTACTGTGGTTTATTTCTCCCCTCATCAAACAAAAGGAGCCATTGTTCCATTAAATGTAAAGCTTCAGTAAGTCATAATAAAAACCTATAACAGCAATACATACTTCACACACACCCATGACATACATTTGACGGTTGGACACAATGCATGCTGGTAGACCAGAGTAAAAAAAAAAACTCACACAAGTTTTGTTTTAATGGACAACATGTCAAAACGGTGCCCTTAAACTCTTTCTGAACCCCCTTTGTTAAAAAAAAGAATTAGATAAAAGTGTGGTCATAAACATGATGGATATTCTGCACTCATCCCCTCCTTTCTGAAAACTCTTTTCTTCAAGTGAAATATGACCACGCCAAACATTTAGTCAATAATGATGCAGCTCAGGACCACAAAGTACAAATAATGTTCCTTGTGAACTTAACTTCCCTTTGGCTACTATATGCTCGTTGAACTATTTACATTTGGTCCGACCGTAGGCAGATCAAAGGCCTCAGTCTTGAGATTGGTTTAATGAGAGCCTGCGGCAGCCAATTATTCAGAATGACCTAATTGCATGGGGTACTTTTGCCAAACACACACACACTCTCACACTCACACACCTTCTCTATTCCCCTTCTTGCTGCTGTGTTTCTCTTTGCTTACATATCAATGTTTATCAGTATTGTCTCTTTCCTCTCTCCTTCCTCGGTCCCTCTCACATTAAGATGTCCTGCCTTCTCTGTCTCTCTCTCTCTCTCTCTCTCTCTCTCGTTCTGAAACATGCATGCATCGCATGTGCGTGCAAAAGACATAGAAACATTCATTGAGCTGGAAACCACAGATGCATGTCAAAGAATAACAAGCATGTGTCCTATTGATTGCATGCCAGTTCCCCTGCTCCTTACAACCCCAACTGCAGGTGTTTGAGTTGTTTTGCTGCGTTCAATTAGACTAGAGGTCAAAAGAGAAGGCATTGCAACAACACACAATTAATAAAGTAACATACTTTTTCAGCATTTTTGTGTTGCATCAAAGCAGCATCTCGCTTTCTTAGTTCAATAAGTTTCTGACTGACACAGGATGTCAGGGCAATAAGTGTTTGCTTTTTTACAGTAACAATGACTCAGTGCCTTGTGGAGAAGATCTGATTTTGCACCAAAGTTGAAAAGGTAACTTTAGGTTCAATGCAATTCAAGTGCCTGCAACTGCCAACAACACATCCGATTTTCTCTATTTGTTTTATTTACCATCACAGTTCCTCGCTTCAACCTGCTTGATTTCTTTATCATATGTTTACATTACAACAAAACATTTCCTTTTCATTCATTGCATTTCTTCCACAAGAAACTAAATGGAGTCATCAAGTCTGGATGTATGTCCAAACCATTTGCTGGCTGAAAGGTGTGAATATTGTCGAGGCTCTTTTGTGTGTAATGAAACCCAACTTCACACGTCTGTAGAGATATAGTATTATAGTTTACTTCAAATGTGTATCATTTTTAATTTAATTATTTTTGCAATACTTGCCCTTATCCAGGTCTCAATACATCACAATTAAAGTTGTAACTCGATAATCCCTATAATCATTGGTACTGCTGTCCTACTGTGAAAGGACTGTGCAAATATGATGATTCATGCATCTGAACTACTTTTTTGAATAAAGCTAATATAGCTAATAAAAATATGTGCGGAAAAGTCAGCTCTGCTTTCCAAATCTTCTTATAAAACTTTGCCCAACATTCCCGACCAAGAGTCACACGTCATTGTCTTTTACCACAGATAATTACTCCCATTGCTGCCCTTTATTCTGGTCTCGGAGTGATTGATGCCTCTCCCCTGCATATAACAGCTCTGTTTGGTTTCTTATTCTGCAGTATTGCAGCTATAATTCTTAAATCATGAGAGTGCGGCTCTAAAATAAAGAGAGATGCATCTATAATTGTTGCGTGGGAAATGGCTTTGTGAGCTGAGCAGCAGAATGGAAAACAGGGCATGCATTAAAAACAGAGACCCCCACCCCGCCCCACCACCACTTCAGTGTGTAAATACACACGTTAGCTAGGGAAATGATCCCCATGCAAAGCTCAGTCAAACCCTTTATTTTCACTGCTTGTGCTGTCATGATAGCGTAAAAAAGCAAAAAGACTAGGATTTCAAACATTTTCATGGATTTGTACCTCACTGATGTTTAAGGTTTATTTTACGGATGGGCATTTCAAACAAAAATACTAAAAATAATTGGGGAAACACAGCGTGAAGAGCCGGCAGATTTTCACATCTACTTCAGTGAATTAAGGAATTGTTTTGGGCAAATTGTTGAATGAGTGGAAAGACCAAACAAAACTTCTTTGGTGAGTTTTTTTTTTTTTTGTTCCTGTGAAGTTTTAATTAAATGTATTTTACGTTCAACCACAACACAACTCCCAGCTGTAACTAAGTAGGGCGCTGCACACACACACACACACGTGTGCAAAATTAGAAATCAGCAATCGACAAATCAAAATTTCCCGACACATTACTACGCAGGTGCCTGAAGACACAGAGGAAAATGTATTTTCTAAGACAAGACAATACAAAACAATTTGAAGCAAGCAGTGAGCCAAAGTTACAGCAACAACTGCAGAAAGCACTAAATTACATTCACAGTAAAACTAATGTGCCAGACATGAGACCCCATCAATGAAATGTAGCATTAGTATTGCTTTTTGGTTTATCAGCAGCTTTGTATTTGTTCATCATCTAGTGCTACAGCATCTGTTTGGGTTTTGCCAGATGCCAGTCTGCTCTGCCTCGGGCTAGACAATACTTCAACATAGACAGCTCATCCAGATGATATACAGTATGTGTTAAGAAGACCATCTGAGTTGGAAGAAGAACAAGAGAGCCTCTTTTTCTGAGTTGCATTCAGAAACATGTCAAGGCGGAGGACTATTTTCCCAAAGAAGAACCCTTTCCTCTTGTATATGATATGATCGTATGTCACGGCTGAGCTAAGCTGATTCTTCAATCCACATTTAATTGTTTCAGTTGCTCGGCATCTCGCCGATGACTCTCCAGATGCATGCCTTCAGTCACTCTTCATGAAGTTGCTCTCATGTCCTCACCACATGTGTTTGCAGTTTTCAAGTTTAAGATTCCTGTGCGGTTCATACTGACTCCCAGTCCGTGTAATCTGTTGCCACAATTTCCTCAGCCGTGTCAGTGTCCTGATTTAGTCTTTCAGTTTCCATCCTACACTCTGATGTCATCTGCCACCCGTCTCCTGTGCCCTAGCGATTCTCCAGTCAGCCCCTGCAGCCTTCTGCAGCAGTCTGCAGTCCATCTTGCTTTAATGACAGGTGATCTTTTGTTTCACACCACTGCAACTGTCCCTGCATCATGGTCAAATGATCCCGATTCACAAAGTCCTGATAGTGTATCTGTAGTTTGAATTTTTTTTCAAGCATGCCTTAGTTTTTCCACGCTTTAATAAAAATTGTATAAAGCCGAAAGAGCACCGATTTTGTTTGATTGTGTTTGCGCTGAAAGGTAAACCTACAATAGGTCTACAAAGCTGGAGATGGAACAAATGGAGCTTAAGCGGTTGTTCAGGAAGGAAGACTATCTTGACACTACAGGTCATTCATAAATGTCTTTTTCTCCCAGCGATCACACTATCAGCTGACCTGGGAGGCGTCCACTTTTAAGCACTCAACCAGATGCGGTGCTGTGTCTCTAAGCCAATCACATCGTAGCTGTCAAACTTTTAAAGGGGTTCTCTTCTCTGCTGTCCTCAGTTGTCATTTCAGCTCGAAACCAATGCGACCCTCCTCCACCCCAGTCACCTCCAGTTGGCAGGCAGTCCTGCTCCTCATTCATCATCGGGTTGCAGCAACTCCCTTCTTCAACACCACCAGTGTCTGGACTCCAGGGGGATTCTGCCGGGTCAGAACTCAGCGTCACTGCCCCTTGTTTATCCAGGTTCAGGATAGAGTCCAATCGCCAAAGACTTTGCACTATTCCTTTGTTATACCGATGTAATAAATCTATTGTGGAATTTGGAACTAGTCTCTCCTGATTGAACTATGGCTGGGAAACAGTTTATTTTTCAACAGGCTGAATACTAACTTGGTTGATAGTACAATATTAAGTTATGATTAAATGACATAGGCTAGACATAGTTAAATAGTTAAATGTCTAAATCCAATAAGTTCCTCAAATAGTAATTCTACCACAGTGATAACTTAACTCAAACAAACAGCTTGAACTTTTGAAAATCTTTTGGACTAGACTCGTTTTATGAATCACAGGCCCAATATCAATATCAGGATAACAATTGATATCACTTTCTCTGTATTAGTAGGTTTCTGTGTATTTCATTATGTCTATTACTATGAATATATTTCAACAGGCCTGGTTTTGTGAGTCTAAGAAGTAAGTATCTAAGTTCCCGTCAATGAGGTTTAAGGTCTTTGTGGAAAGTCTGTTCAATGAAAAGATGAATTACGGTGGCAAAAAAATTACAATGTTTCTACCCCTCTGCTAATTATATGATACATTATTGGACTCAAATGAGCAGTCGACATGACAGTCCCATCCATTATCATGCTCTTCGAATGGACTAATTACATGACGCATTTGCCACTATTCCCCACAGTGAGGTCCCGCAGAGCTTAAATGTATTCTTCACATACTGCAATGTGACTTTAATTGATTGGCAGGCTGATCGATTGTACCCTGCATTAGATGCTTGATATATGCTTGATATGTCATCGCAGATATTGAAATCGCTTCTGCAGTCAAAAAGCCAAGGCTTAATCCTGTTGTCCCGCCCCAATATTTAGGACCTGTTGGTTCCTCTGTCAGTTGAAGCTTTTGCGCAGACGATGCAGAATAAAGCGACCCGCTTTTTCCACACACTTTTTTAAAAACAAAAAGCGTGCCATAGCATAACTGCCATCTGGCTTTATTATTCTTGCACTACAATTCAGTTCTGTGTCGAATCTATGACCCGCTATCAATCATGATTGAAATTACTTTCTACTTTTCTTCCAATGCAGCAACCAGAGGAATTCAACATCTTCAAGTGACAGACAGACCTCATTCTCTGCCTCAGCTTAAATTTCCATACTCTCATATACTCATATTCTCAAATGAATTGGCTGCCGTGCCTGTTATGAAACAGGATATATGTATGAATTTGACTTGATAGCAAATTAACATCCTCAAAACATATGCACACAAACACAAAAAAAGGAGTATGAATGAGAAAGAGATCAACGAGGCAGATAACTTCCATTCCATACTGTGTTGTACGAAAAATAACATCAAATCACTTTTGCAGGAAAAGGAGGAGCACTTGTGCTGTCCATTTGCGTTTTATTCCCACAGACAAAGAGCATTGAAATGGACCGGTAAGTCACGGAGTCCCCCAGCAGCAGGACGTACAGTGGAGCACTAAAACACACCTACTGGGAGAGGCTGGACTAAACTGGATCATTTACTTTGTCAAGATGACAAACTACCATATTATTCACAGAGACAGTAAAAAAGAAAGTATGTTTGTACCACGAGCATTAAAATGCACATGAATATACTATATATTATATGTCTTAAATAGGCCTAAATGGACTTAGTAGTGTTCTTTACATACCAAATAACTAGTAGCATCTTATTCATGTATCCTGTTTATTATTCCACTCTTTGGGTCGACTATTCCTTCTCCAGTTTTTGGCATAATTTTCCAATTCATTTTTTGTTATGCTCTCAGCAGAAGGGATTTACATTCACCTCCTATAATTTGACTGTGTCTCTGTTGCACGTTGTTACATAAAATAACAGAACATATATGAATGGCTAGACACTACAACGGCAAAGTTGAACATTTTCGTGACTGCTATTCAGAAGAAGTAATCGTTTATGTACGCCACCGATCATGCCGACAATTGTATCCAATTAAAACTGAAATCTGATACCCTACTGCAGTCACATGCAGGATGCTGAATCTAGGTGATACAAGTTGTATTTTGTTTTTACTTTGACAGCATTTCTTCCATTCAGAACTTAAATGAAGTCACCAACTGTAACTTCAGCAGTTTTAATCAGGCACAAAGACTCAGCTGGAGCCCAAAATACCGGCAGATCTCTCCTCCCCTCTGGGACCACTTCAACTGCTACTAATACTAATTAAGTGACTCTCCAATTACTTCTTTACTCTATATTCTGTTTGCTCAGCAGCAAACATCATCGTTCAAGCTGTGTCTCTCCCTCTGTCTATATATATATATATATATATAGTCCTTTATTGTCTTGAATGTTGAGGTAGTGACAAAATAATGAGAAGAAAGCAAAAACTGTTCACCTAAAACATTCAAACAGGACCTCCCCACATTTACAGACTGAAAATCTGGAGTGGGGAGGGCTGTCCAGTTCTTAGACAATACCACCTTTACACCAGATACTGATATTGCTTTAGTTGACTACAGCCCTAGCATGTAATTGATCCAAACCAGCAAGTAGCAGCCATTAGCCACTTAGCAGGCTTCTAGCAAGAAAGCAAACAAGAAAGCTTGAACAAATTAATATTCTAGACATTTGTGGATGGAGTCGTGTGGCGACATATATTATCAAATGTAAATGTAACCAGGTTAAACGTTATACAGATTGGATACAATGTGTATATAAGACACATGTGTAAGGCGTAAAGGGGGTTCAAGGACCGATAAGTCATGGAGTCCCCCAGCTTTAGGTGTTTAGGTGTGGTTGATGTGATCCGATTCAGAAGATTTAGCCTCATGGTGATGATAATCATCATTATAAACAATGATGATAAAGTGCTGGACTTCCTCAGTCTTCAATTAAGTATGCATAATCCATATAGCTCAAACATACATCTACATCTTTCAATTCATAAAAAATCTGAGTCATCCCACTAAGAAATACATCTGAATACAAAAAGTGTGAGAATCCTCAGCTTTGATGCGTTCGAGATATAGAATTGTCAGCTTGTCAAAGTCCGCTTGTTGTTGATCAGAGAACGTTGCAAAAACTGAAATAGCGAAGATGTATTTTTTCCCTATTAATTATTTATTTATTTAGTTCATTCTGTAAACATTTCTATCATTGAGTTATCTTTCAATTTCGGTATCATTACATGTTGCCAAAGTTGCTGAACTGAGTTAAAGTGGATTACAAGTGAAAGACCCAAAACACACACAAAGTGATGGATTTAAAGTTAGAGAGAGAGAGAGAGAGAGAGAGAGAGAGAGAGAGAGAGAGAGAGAGAGAGAGAGAGAGAGAGAGAGAAAGAGATGCAAAGAAACCCAGGAAACCAAATACCAAAAGATAAACGAAGGAGAACCGGAGAAAGTGGGCTATAGGCACAGATGAAAAGGAAGACAGAGGAAAGGGAATAAAGAAAGAATTGAAGGCCGGTATCTTCAGAGTAGTTGGGCAGCAGGTTGTGACAGAGGCAGCCTTCTGGGACTAAATGTGTTCTCCAGCTCTGGCGCCCTCACTGCCCGCTGAGTCAGCCCACACAATGTCTGACTGGTCGACCATAACGTTCTTCTCGGGACACACATCCACACACGGCCACACACAGACTTCCCTGCTCCTCTGACTCGGTCCGTGTTACCTCCAGCTTCCACCATGATGAAAACGAGTGTAGGCTTTTGTTTGGACACGGGGGACTTGGCATTCCTCTTCTTCACCCTTCTTTCTTCTCTTTTCCCCCCTTTCTTTCCCCCGCTAAATAAATCAACCGTAAGTGGTTGCAGTCAGGATCTGTTCTGCTTCTTTGTCATTGATTTCTCCTTCTGTCTCTGTCTCTTGTCATTGCCCATTTCTCCTTCCACACTACCAATCACTGCCTCCTTAATTGAACCATATGGACGCAACTTGCAACTACAATCATGTTTTCAACTTAAATGGGAGTCAATACTGAATTCACACACACTATAATCATGTAATCTTGGGCAGAGCTGTTATTTTGGACACACAAGCCATGATTAGTTTGGAGCAAACCCACATTCACCCCAGAAAGCTGTGTCGTGACTGAACCACGGTGCATGGTGCAAGGCGACACTGTTAGCCACCAGATAGAAAGAATATGACAAAAAATACATGGTCTTTGTGAGTATTATTAGTATAATTATATATTGGTCTTTGCACAGTGAATACACTTTTTTTTTAAATAGCCAAGGACTTGTTTTGCTATGTATTATTTTGCAAGGTTTTCATGTACTTCATTCCCTTAACCCACAAGGGAAGACTGTTTCATTCACTGTCTGGCGAAGCATCTGTTTATGTACTGTACGTGTGTGTTTGCGTTCTAAAGAGACTGCCAGGTGGAGTTTTAAATGTTCAGAGTGAGAGCATTGTTGAAAATATTTTTCAGAGATGTGCTGTATGTGTATTTTGAGTCGTGAACATATTCATCACCTCGGGGCAGATTATTCAGTCTCTCGTCCCTACAGACCCAGCCAGATGAAACACTGGGAATTTCACGTTTGTGTCTCCCTTTGCAGGGAACCGTGGCCACAAATTGGTCTGTGTGTGTGCATGCATAGGTGTGTATACTGCACTGTATGTTCTTCTTTTGAGGTGAGTATATGCAGTCTATATCCCCGTATGGGCCTGTCCTGCCCCGCAAAAACAATGTCAAAAGGCCAGTGCATATCAGCAGCTTGGTAAACAAACCTCCTAATTAGATTCATTGATTACACACAGATGGCTCAGTCAACCATGAGATAACTGTGTCTGAAAGGGGGCAGCCAACATTCTGCAATCCAAAAGCTTTCAGTAGCCCAGGGGTAACTAATAGGCAGACCGGGTCCAGGTCCGTACCTAGACACCACTGTATCCGGACCTGGACATACAACTGATAGATAGAGAAGTATTCCATTTTAAAGAAGCACTTCCATTCTAACCGGCGCAGCATTTCTAGTCTTTATGGCCCTTGTTCAGCAGTCTAAGAGACACACCGACTAAATAACTGCATGTGTTGTAAATCATATCATGTGATGCTATTAGCCATTCAAATATGTGTATTCCGATAAGTATGGTGGCTTTAGTGAGATATTCACATACATGAAAAGTATGTGAGTCAGAGAAGTTATGTCACATGGCATTCTCCAGAAAGAGAAACGTGGACAGCGAGACCAGAGCCTTGAACTGAGAATGGACAGACTCAGATTCTTCCCATGGACCATTCAAAACCAGTATGTCTCATATGTTCAGAGACAAATCTTTTGAGCAAACCTGCCCATTCAAAGCCGAAAGGAAGGCACAGAAAAAATATATATATGAGCCCATTATGATCAGAATCCTAAAACATGAATTCACTGCCCAACAATAATGTTAACGGAGAGGAGAATAGAGCTGAAATAGATGGTTTCTATAACTGCAGATATAGTCATGGACTCAAATTTCTCTTTTTAGAAGATAATAATACAATATTGTCGTTATTTTGGTTGACACCACTTCACACCTGAATTAACTGAATTTAAAGCTGCAGGGCAAGGACAATTCCATTATATACGTTTTTATAAAATTAAGTTTCCTACTTATACATGGGATAGCACAACTTAGACATTATTGTGTTGTTCTGGACCTTTGCATGAGGAAATTCTCTCCAACTGGACCTCGTTGAATTGTAATTGAACACCCCTGCTGTAGCCTCTGGTGTGATGCAATGTCTGAGAGAGGGGGAGCGATAGAGACGGGGGTATTATGTCATGCACCACGCATGAGTGACGAAGAGCATGATGTGGACGAGGTTAAGACCAGGCCATCTATGCATATAAACTGTTAAGTAAATGCTTATTAGCTTACTTCCAACCATTTTATTCACATTAAACACTCTCCACTGAACCATTAGTATGAATGACAAACAGCTCCACCGGAAAATAAATAACTGATTATTCATTACACAACAACCAAGTGGCCCACAAGGACATCATGGTTTATGCAAGTTTACTGCAAGTCCTGCAAATTAAACAGAATACGCTATTTGTCATTGCCTTCCAAAACAACACATACAAGTGTAACAGGACATTCACTCAGTTGTCAGTTTATGAGCTGAAACGAATGCAATCTAATACAAAGGTCCGGCAATAAACCCTGCCTTCATGAAGGAAAACCGTTTCAGAGAGGTTAAGATTCAACTTTTTGATTTTGGATGCTGCAGTTTGGGATGCTGTCGAACTGCATTGCATTATACTGACAACAATTTCTATTAATTTGTCCATCCCATATAATCAGTGCGGGAATCAACTGCAACAATGTCATGCTACTTCTACCTTTGTTCCGTAGAGTCATGACTCATTCACACGGCCCGAGAAGTAACCGTTTCCTCAATTAGGCGCTCATACATTATAATAAACAACATCAACAATCAATGATTATTAGCTTTCCCATAGTTGCATGAGAGAAACAGGAATTCTGCTGAAAATGATTTGTTTGAATCTGAGAATGATTGGCAGAAAAGGTAAAAGAGGTCAAGTCTGTAAACTGAGTCATCACGCCTTCTTTCACATCAAGGCTTTGGAGTAAGATGTCTGTGGATATGAAGCTATTTTTGGAAGAATAATACAATATTTTGAGGCCTGGATTTGTGTGGATCTGCATGTTAGTAATTGTGTGTGCATTTATGTGTGTGAGTTTACAAGCATCCTCTTGGCTGTGTGTGTGTGAGTGTGTGTGCCTCTGTGAGGATACTCAGGTAATTGGTCCATTGTTGTTATGTAGATAGGTAGCTAGCCTCCTGCCCTGGAGACAGCAGCGGTGTAGAGAGTGTCACAGCAGGCAAGAATTACCCATATGAAACGAGTCACGGTTATATTCAGATTGATGAGCGCCATCGGGAACAACAAGCCTTTGTTTCTCCGTCTCCCATAGAGATGATAGTCCTCGTTTTGGCAGAGGAAATAGGGCTGCTCTCCAAATCGCTGACATTCAGAGTTGGATTGCAGTGCCTGTAGAAGGTCTTCTGGCCTATCTTCCCAGTTTGTGTCCAGTTCTAGTGTTATGGGTATCATCTACCCATAGCTGGAAGATGAAGGACAGACTTTCACTAATGGATGTACATTTTGCATAGAATATCGCATTAATATATATTGCTTTAAATGTGTTTCCAAAAATATTCAGGACACCTTTTGGGTTGGCATTGAAGGACTTCTGGAGGACAGTAACTCAGAAAGCATTCTTCTAGTTAAAGTGTTTTCCATTTGAGTGAACGGATCAAGTAAAATCTTTTTTTTCAACCAGAGACAGAATTAAGATGTAAATATGTGATGCAACTGGCTTCCCTCCTGCTCTCTGTTTCAGAAACTAATGACAGCCAACAACATACACATAATTACTGGAGTAAGTAGGAACGGCGTATTGCTATCAATATTGCCACTTTAGAGGTTGTGTGTATATGTGTGTGTGTGTGTGTGTGTGCGTTTTTCTAATGGCCTAAATCCATAGGGACTGATCTGTTCCTCCCTCCCCTAATAGGAGGACAAAAGAGCACTCGTCGCAGCACTAGCAGCATTTCTTCTCATCCATCTAAACTGACCTCCCCCTCACCTTTTTTACATCTTCTCTTTTCTGCATATTTTTGACACATTTTCTAAATCTCTGCCGTTACATTTTCCCATTTCAAACATGTTCTATCCTAAAAACAGGTGCATATATACTGTATAGTTTGCAAAGTGTGTCTTCTGTCTTACTGCATTGTCCACGTGTTTAAGTCACATCTGCAACATTGCTCTGCTTCATCCCTCCCCATATTGCACTGCCCCCGCAGTCTCCTCCTATCGGCCGTCTCATTACGAGAGCTAAATTAACCATGGCGCGTACCTTCAGACCATGCAGCGGTTTTACAGCGCCATCGGTCTCGCCTCACAAATACTCCGTCATGTAATTGAATATCAAGCCTACCGGGGCCCTTCATAACCGAGTGACCCTCTGCAGGCACATACAGTAATTGCATACAAAGATGCATCTGTGCAAACAGACGCATGTAAATGCTCTTTTCTACGCTAGCTACAGGGAGTTCTCCAGTCGGATGGCAAATCAGCACCGTGACGATGGTGTTTCTAGTCGGTAGACAAGAACACTGACAGCAGGTGAGACTAAGTGAGTCTTTCATTTTAGTTATTTGACATAGTGCCTTGGTAGCCGTTTGGTTACAGCGCATGCCAAATATCTGCAATGTCCTGCCAATGTTTTATGACAAATGAATAATAACTCCTGATACTGTTAATTCTGCCTTCAAGAAAAGGCCTACAGTTGGATCTCCTGAACTCACTTGAATCTTTTGTTAAATACACCTCGAGTCGGTGCTAAGTAAATACATTTAGATGTGTTGGGTAGTGCAGTCCTTTATTACAGACATATTTAAACTTTCAAATACAGTATTTTATGTTTGTATTGTACAAAGTTTCTTTAGGATTTAGATTTGTTGTGTTTTTGGAATGTATTTTCCATTAAATTATTTAGAGCCCACTTTGATATTTCTATTGAGTGTTTCATTTGCATTATTTATTTCCACAATGCAAAGTTAGTTACTCTTAATAAGTTAGTTTTAGAGATATGGAGCAGTCATTTAAATTATTGGAGGTATAACCCAAACATGATATTCCACAGATAAAGCCATGATCAGACCGCCTTATAGGGCCTTGGTATCACTTACAGGGAGCATGTGTGTGTGTGTCTGTTACTGTGTGCTGCCACCTGATCTATTCAAACAAACAAAGTGCCACTCCATTCATTTCTCATCACATTTGAATGGATGTGGAAGGTATAGAAAACCTGAAATGTCAAGCTCACAGCTAAATCTGCTGGGGTTATGATGCCTTAGTATGCAGAAGGTTTGGCAGAGAGCTTTGCTGACATATTTGCAATCCCAGAATGTGCATACAAATGAAATGTCAGACTCGCACATCTATATGCATTACTGCACTTTAGTCCAGCTGTGATGACAAGAGAACACTGTTAATCTGTGGGAGCTTGCCAGCATTAATAAACTTCTTTAATATTGATGTTTTCCTAAATCAGGTTTGTCCAGTTAACATATTCCTGTTTCCTGACGTTTGTCTTTGATTTCCCACCGTCTTCCTAAAGGCTTTGTAATATCACAAACTTCAATCTCTTTTGCTCCAGGTTTTCTGGATTTGGTACATCTTGTCTGCCCCAAATCCCCAAATGCCTCCAAGGCTTACTGATCCCGCATGCTGCCCCCTACGTTCAGCCTTCACTAATACAGTCTGCGCAGCCAGCTGTGGTGTTATTAATTTCTCATTAGTGTAGGCAATAATGACTATCTCACAATCTTGCTTGCCCTTTCTCTCTCTCTCTCTCTCTCTCTCTCTCTCTCTCTCTCTCTGACTCTGTCTTGTGTATCTTATTTTTTGTCCCCATCCCCAAACTCACCCCCACCTCCAATGCCCTACTGGAGGGAAATATTCACATCCCACTGAAAAAAAAAGAAGGCAAACAAACAACAATTAGCTTCCTGCTGACATGGGGAATGGTAGACTCATCTCCTGCAAATTACCCCTCGCTGAGGAACGGGCAACGGAGACTTTCCCTTTAGGTGTTCTTTAATGAACCGTCTACATCAACGCTAATTATTTACAGTACTGGCACGTAGCAGCCAAGGCCCCACTGAAACCACACAGGCACGCCGAACAAGCAGGACAATGCAGCAACAACAGCCGGAGAACAAATATCTATGCAATTAACGGAACTGCACGTTTTAAACTGAAAGGCTAATGCAACTTGTCTTCTCCTTTTTGGAAGTCTTTCTGTAGCTACAAATCAATTTCAGATGTTTTGGTGATACATGAATACAATGATGCTAAAATCTTTTTTGTATCAGTATTACACACAGAGCATTAGTACAATATTCAACATCTATAAATTAAATAAGATGTAAACATCTGGAAGAGGATTTGGCATGTGTCATCCTGACCGGGCCAAAGTCTGCTGTCATTCACAAAGTTCGGATTGCACGTTTTTCCTCACAGAAAAATAACGATGATCTAATTGTGTGCTGATTTTTTTTCTGGCAATGTTAGGAACATTTTCAAGACATTTAGGGCAATGCATAGATCTTACACCATGACATTGGGAGCACAAGAGCATGAAATTCTATTCATCCTGTGTTTCATGCGCTAATGTGCCTCTCGCTCTCTCACTGCACCATATCCATCTACTGCATATTTTATCTCTCTCTCTCTCTCTCTTCACTCACTTTTCTTCAATCCTTCCACTCATCCATACTATTGTGAGTCCTCGTGTCCACCGTCTGCAGCAATGTACCAGACAAAAGTTAGACTTTGATTGCTCTTTGATTACTCGACAGCTCCACTCCTCACTTCTCATCTGATATAGCACAGTCTAAATTCAGATCAGCTCAGAGATTGTGCTCCACTTGTTCATTATGCATCGTTGAAAGTTGATGAGAACTTTGCAGGCTTCCTCTTGGATGCCAAGTGGCATTAAAAAGGGAATAACTCACCGCAAACCAAAGTTTGACCTTCAATGGTCACCTTGTGAATTTGTTTAAGTTATTAATTGGATTAAATCCACGTTGTTTATAAGTTGAATCAGTAGTGTTGTCTCACTGGAAATAACAGCCTTGATCTGGCTGTATATTATTCCCTATTTAAGTTCGGAAAATGGCTGGTACCAAAACAAGTCGCATCTAACCTGGATTGTTATCAAACTCCACATACAGGCAGTGTTGACTTTTTTTTCTTAACCTGCTCTTCATCATTGAGCCCAAATACAATTTTTAGTTTTGAAATGTGAAACAATGTTATTTCATTTGGGTTGTGTTTCACATCACAGCATAACCATGTACTTTTGATTCCAAAGAAATATTCCAGCCCAGCCAAGTCTGAATGATATAGAATACAATTAAAAGTATTACTGTGAGCATGCAATCCGCCCTGACTAAGTAGAGGAAGTTTAATAATTTAACACCAGGCTTCTTATTCATCATTAATCAATTAAATTCCGATCCATCCACTCTTACGTGATGCAACCTTTGATATGACACTTTCAATCGCTCAGTGTTTTAATTGGCTAAATAGGGGTTGGGTATATTACAAGAAAGATCAACCTATTAGAGGGTCAAAGAGATGAGAGGAGACCTATAATGTTGGTTCTTTTCCCCTGGGTTTCCAATGCCTGAACACACACTCGTATCATAAGAAAATCCTGCATGGATTCGAGGGGGTATATATTTTGGAAAAGTACAAGAATTCAAGGACATATTGCTAAAGCTTACACATACACTGATAAAAACGTCAGCTTTAATAAGTGTTAGGTCTTTCATTGCACATTGTGTTCACGTTTCAGAAGTGAGAAGCTGCATTTATATGTAGGAACACTGTAAATGACAGTAGTCTTCAATGGGAGAATGCTTGCACACACACTTTCTTTTATCCCGTGGATTTGTGCATCTGCAAATCTTTGGGTGCATTGTGTGTGTCCACACAAGTGGAATTTGTGCTAATCTTCAGCCTAGGGAAACTCAATGGCATTGACATAACAGGAAATACACTGAACAAAACTATAAAATACAACGTGTTCTATGCACATAAAATTATTATTTCCTCGAATATTTTGTGCACAAATCTATTAAAATCCATTGCCAATATAATCCATCCACCTGGCATATCAAGGTGTGGCATATCAAGATGGTGATTGAACAGCATTGGTTTTCACTCCGATTTGCCTTTGGCTGGTCACAATAAAAGGTCATTCTAAAATGTGTAGTTTTATCACAATGCAGATGTTGCAAGTTTGAGGGACTGTGCCATTGGCAGGCTGACTGCAGGAATGTCCAACAAAGCTGTTGCTCTTGAATTTAATGTTTATTTCACTACCATGAATCATCTCCAGAGATGTTTCTAAGCAGTATTGTCCATCCAGCGGGCCTCACAACCGCAGACCACTTGTAACCACGCCACCCGAGGATGCCACATCCAACTTTTTCACCCGCAAGACCACCTGAGACCATCCACCCACACAGCTGATGTAACAGTTGGTTCGCACAATCATTTCTGCACAAGCTCATCTGCGTGATCGCGGTCCTCAGAAGGGTCTTGTAACAAACTTGGCTAGGCAAATGCTCAGTGCCAATGGCGTCTGGCACTTTGGTGAAGTGTTCCCTTCATGGATGAATCCTGTGTGCTCATAAATGCATTTCTGTAGTTATGCAAAATTAATATTTCAAAGTTCCTAATACATTTTAGAGTGGCCCTTTATTGTGATCAGCCCAAGCCTCAACTGTGTAATACCATGATATATATATTATATATATATTTGAAAAAATGGCAGAGAAAATAAAAGTGTTGCATTCTTATTTCTGTTCAGTGTATGACGCACTACTGATGATTATAAGAGAGAGCAAGACATTTATTAAGAATCCTCTATCCAATCCAAGTTTTGAGATTGCTCATTCTGTAAGTTATGATTATTCTAAAATGTTAAGCAGCTTTTCGGACAGAAAAGTGCCTCCAATCATTTTGTGCTATTATGAAAAACCGCTACAGAGAAATCATCATCTGGAATATCAGCATTCAGCTTCTTCTGTCCTTTCATTATAGCAATGGAAACACTCCATTATCTTTTTTTGTATAGAAGCGAGTAAGCTGCAGAGAAGTGCGAAGACATTATAACTGATTAGGGTTCAAGTCTCTGTCAAGCCGGAAGAAGAAAAAACATATTATGCACTCATTCAGCTGAAGTGGTGGAAAATTAGGTATACAAGGACCACAACCCAAGAGAGTTAATCAATTCAGCTCATAATAGTCATAACATCCAAACATGAAAATCCATATTTCACAGCTTGTAAAATCAATAGCGATACAAATAATGCACATGTCAAAGAACCAAAAGAAAAAAGACATTCGAATCAATATTCATTCAAATACTGAATAAAGGTGGTTTTGAAAATGATCTCTCCTTCCCCTTTAAACTAACCCTGGAGAGGTTGTAGCTGTTATGACTCTAGTCCGTCTGGATCAAAGGAGGACATTAAGAGAGTCAGCCTTGGGATGAAGCAGGGTTGGATTAGACTTTCACACAGAACATCGATGTTCGTCCCTTCCTACAGGAATCACAGTTGTTCCCTGACTTCATCCACAACTATAGTATTGTAACCACAATTAATAACTTACCTGAACAAAGTACTTATTTTAAGCCAATCTATTATCTTTCCTTGAACATGACCAAGCCTTGTTTGTGCATCACCAAACCTAGTCATAACATTATAGAATCAAACATGGGTCGCACTGTTTTTAGGATGGATGGTCTTCCACAACAAATACAGAACAGTACAGTAATGGATCAAAATCAAGTGTATGTGCTTAGTTGCTTGCATTGAGACAAAAAAAGAAAAAGAACTGTTTTGTCAGCTTAATAAAAATGCTTTCTCCTCGGATAATGCAAAGCAGGGTTTATTTGTCTACACTATACCCCCAGAGATGCACTGTATTGACCACAGACCCCCATCAGATACAAAATTGCCATTTGCGGGGCCTGCTTTAATTAATAATGTTCAAAGGAGTGCCTCTAGTCCTGGCAAGGACTATTTAGTTTCCTTTTTTTTAGCTACCTCCTTCAATCTCAGGGTCCACACGAATAGTTGGAGACAGCCTTGAGCACTCCCACATAAACAAAAACACATGCTTATGAATGTAAATGTATACATTTACATAAATTCATGTTTATAGGAACATATCAATGCAAAGCCCGAGATGAATGTGAGCTCATCTGTCAAAGCATGCATCACTCAGTCAGAATGAGTCCAACAAGCGAAAAAAAAACGATCAATCACAGCTTGTGCAGCCGTCAATTTTTGTGATATTGCTTTGCATGCTACTCAGCTCAGAGCACGACTTCGGCAGGTAAAGTTATTCATCCAGCAACCCCTGCAATCAGAACATTCCCTGTTATTGAGTAAATCTTCCAGCTAATCGTGTAATCTGCTGTGCTTGATGTGAATTTGCAAGCATTAGAGAACATGCCGTTCTGCTCCGAGCTGAACTCTGGAGCCTGTTCTTACAATAACCAGCATCCCTGCTTTGCTGTTTGGAGGGTAATGGAACAAATAAATGATGCATTAAAGGGTTTGCGGGGAGAAAAGAGAGCAAGAGATGGAGGGAAGCTGGGATTGAGCGAGAGTCAAAGACAGGTAGCAGTTGAGTGTAGTCTGTAGCGTACTTGAGCAGGTCAAAGGCGGGGAGGGATGGGGGAGAGTGGCAGGATGGTAGTTGATCGATTGTGGATTTATCTCTGGGAAATTTAACAGAATAAGAGAGAGGGGAGTCCACTGACCACAGACCCAGCTATGATACTCTAGAGTGCAGAGCTGCCATACACTGTAATACACTTATATTTATATATATATATAAAGTTGATTTGAAAAACCAAGGTGTCTTGAACTTTCTGCCTCAACTTATGAGCACTTTTTACCGACGCAAGCATTTTTATTGGACATTTTCCTTTCCTAGCAGTTTCACCATGGCAAGACTCCATGAACAATAAGTGTGAAACTGTAAATTTTTTGGACGTGTAGGCTATACATCCAGGCGTTCGGGAGAGGAGGTCATTTTTTATTGTTACGGAATGGGGACAAATATAAAATAATGTGCACAGTGAAAGTCAATCAGCTTTTTTGTGTGGACAGTTTAAACTTTATACATAGTATAGTTGAGGCACACTTGATTCTGGGTCTCCAAAACACTTCTTGTCTCATTCCTGTGCTCTCAGAATATGTATGCTATAGTAGTTTGTTTGCATATTTTAGTGAAGTAGAACACTCATAAACCTCAATGAGGATGTTAAGGTAGGTGGGTGGTGTGACACTCTATGTGAGGCCCTAAACCAGAAGCCCCAGCCAGCGCTCAAAGTGGGCCGGTGCTCACCGACATGTGCTAGTATGTCCACATTTGTGACTTTTTCTTGCATATCATTACTCAGTACTCTTTTCCGCCTTCTCCAGGCTCCCTGGGCGATTCATAATCTAACATGAAATCAATGAGTTTGTTCGTTGGCAAATCATTTGTTTTAGTCATTAATCATTTTGTATGCTTTTTTCATCCTGATTGACATATTTCCATGAAACGTATGATCCCATCTCTGGTAAACACAAGATGAAAGTGTTACTTTCATGTGATTCCAACCAGCAATAGTTTATTTACTGTAGAAATTCTGAATGTTACACATGGCCGTATGTGAATAAGGGGAGAACCCACACTTGTTTTTTCCCACTTCAAACACTGTGCCAAGCACACCCTCTCATGTGTTTTTACATATTCTGGTAAATTAGACTTCTGCTCATGTTGAAGTGCATCCATGAACCACTGAGAATTACAAAGGTTTGTTTCACATCTCCCACCCAAACAGCTGCAACAAAACAGGTCAAAAGGTAAAGGCAGATGTTAATAAAGCGCAGAGTGTGAACGCCTATACTGCCTCTGGTGCGGTCTAATCAGGCAAACATGTGAAAACATGTGTGTGGACGGACCATTGGTGTGTAGGGCCTTTAATGCTAGTAGCGAGAGAGAGTCAGTGGAGTGACAAAAGCTGTCTTTGGCTGGATGAAGGCCAGACGTGCCACTGGATTGTTGACCCACCACTGCAGAGCCCTGGGTTTAGTTCATGCTAGCTGAGCCTCCAGCCTGGCCACGCATTGTAGCCACCACTACTGGCCAGGTTTGAGAGTTATGGATTATGTCCTTTTAATAACACTGGTAAGCCCAACTAGTTGTGGGAAGGGGTCTAGGTTAGTTAGTGTGGATTACGTTGAAATAATGTTGGTTGAAAGAGATACTGTTTCTCAACATCCATAATATAAAGGATCTCCATTCACTTTTGTTTCTCAGTCTCTGTTTAACTGTGAACAGCAGTTCTGTCCCATTAAGAACAGATTTTTTTTTTTTAAACTGCAAAAGGGTCGTTCAGACTTTCCTTTAAAGTGCCATTCTTCATTATCTCATGAATATATAGCAATAATTAACTCAATAACTTCATTCAGGATTCAATTAAGATACATCACACTGATTGAGTGCCTTTCAAGAGCCAGAAGTTGCCATTGCCTTTATCTCTTCCTCCATCAAAGTACTATCTACTCACACTACAAACAGCTGTCTTTCATTCAGACTTATGGATGTGTTGAAAGCACGGCTGTCGACAGTAATAGAAATGCATGAGCACTTAAGCATGTGCACACATCACGGCTATTAACAGCACATAGTCGCACACGAACACACCCTAACTATATTCACAGCACGATTCCACAAACACTCGTTAATCACCTGTATTCCTGCTTGCAGTGATATCCCGATCCTCTGCACTGTAACTTGCTTCATGGGGAGGCCTGCATTAAAGAAAAGAGATGGAGGATTCCTATTCTCTGTCTTGCAAAAAAAGGTTGCAAATGAAAGAAGGATATGTAACGGAGGATGCAGAGAAATGGGTAAATCCATTGAAATCCAAAGGACTGTTTTAATTATGAAGCTACATATATCATTTGATTTGGTCCCAAATAAGAAAAGGTTTTAGGAATGGAATGAACATTATTATAATCATAGCTCTGAAAAACACCATCGTCATGGTGTAATGTCATGCACAGCACACATTTGTCAGTGCTGTAAATGGCATTTGTTTTTGTAGCATCCAACAATGTCTAGCTTCCTTTCAAAAGGAAGCTAGACATTGTTGGAGGCTTCAAAAACAGACCTGTTAGTTTTGTGTGCCGTAGTAACAAACATCTATTCAGCTTCACCACAGAAAAGGTCTGTGGCACAATTTAGATAATGTCAAAGAGAACAGTACCAATCTGTATTCATCAATCAGAGGTTAAAGCCAAATCAATATGTGTCTGTCTCATTTTAATGAGAAAGGATAGTCATTTAGGCAAAGGCAACCAGGCTCCATGCATGACTAGAGCTTACTACAGGAGACCTCGGGTCTTATGAGGTAATTTAAGTAGAAAAGATACAACATGCTGAAACATAAATGTCACATTCAGACAAAAAGTCAAAACAGACATTTCATCCGAGATTTCTGTCTCTCCCTCTGGTGGTGTTGTTCTGTTACACAGGAGTCAATAACAGTGTGAAAACCAGGAGCCTGAGGGCCCTCATACTGATAGAACATAGATTACAACCCCTTGAAATGGAGAAATTTACCCAGCATGCACATGTAATTACACATTCAACAAACATACACATTATCCATACTGAAAATAAATCTCTTCACATGTCCAGCTATACTTAATTTGACTGTGGCTGTAAATTGCCCTCTGATAACCTTCCGGCCAGCACTTTAAACTACAAAACACATAAATTAGCCGGTGATATGTGTGAATATGTGAATATGTTATTCCATCTATTCTTGCATTTGTAAGTATCTTTGGAACAGAGATTGGTTGTAAAATGCCGATCGTGATGTAGGAGCGCTGTGTTCCACCCCCGTAATGGACGACACTCATTTTATCACCACTGACAAATGGTTCTATATTTAGGAAAACCCGCTGCTTCATTCTGAAAAAAAGGACACAAAAGGCACATTTTTGCGAAAGAGGTACAGAACCACGGCTTGATTTCACTGACTGCAGAGTTTCATGTGCAAGTGCCTTCATCTAATACAGGACTTAACAGCGATTTGCCCGACCGTGTTAAATGGTAATATGAGCGCCAAAGGAACAACATCAGTCTGAACTGTGGAAATCGCCCCAAGCAGGCCCAGATACAACTGCGCCAAGCTGCTCCTGGGCCAAGTGATGTGATTAAGGTGAGGCTACTATCCAATCGGCACATGGATTAATACACACCTGAGCCCAATTCCCTGATTACACACCTTGCTACAAATTAATGCATACAGTTATTCAGGTCTGTTGGCAGGCCCTGTGGCATGGAGACCCCATACCGGTATGATGCGCCCACAAAAGATTGCCGTGTCAGTTCTATTACCCACAAAGTTGTCAAATTATTTTTTAACAGCAAATACATTCTTCTACAAACACATGTAGCCAGCGAATTAGACCACAGACCCTGCTCACTACTGTTTCCTCTCTTATCTGCTCCCATGGCAGCTTCCTCTCTTGCTGCTGCTGTCTCTTAAGTGTGTCGAGGAACGGAGGAGAGACTAGTTGTTAAGGTCGAGAAATTCCCCGGGCTATACAACCCACAATCCCGTCATTACAGAGACAAAAGAGTTAGCTTCAGGGGAGAAATCACCTATCCATCATCATCCACACATGATTTAAAGCTGAAGCAGCTGTGGAAGAAGCACTCAGATCTTTTACTTTAGTAAAATTAGTACTAACAAAGTCTAGAAATGCGCTTCCTAATGGTGCCGGGGGCAGCACTTGACACGCGGCACACGACACGGCGCTAGACCGTGAGTGTTTTCAGCTTTAGTTTGCTTAACCCTAGAACACTAACTTTAAAAATAGTCACACTAACACTAACGTCGGGTGATTTTCACTGACATAAAATACCTGATAAAAAATACTTCTGATCAAAATATGTTAAATTACAACTATACAAGGTAAATTGAAGTCCTCTACTATTATTTTAACCTATATAATATCTCTTAAAATGAAAAACAGATATCATGGTGGGACCGTGAAAAAAGGCTCAAAATCGGGTGAAAAATGAGGAAATCGTCAATAAAACACGATTAAAAACATAAATAATGGAGCTATGAAGTTGTTATTTGGTCCACATGTTCCTGGGACATGTGAGCCTTGTTCTGTGAAGAAAAAGTCATATGTCAATGTAAAAACCCATCCGGAATTGTTTTAACCCTCTAACACTAACGTCGGGTGAAAATCACCCGAACACCTGCCTGTTGAAAAAACAGGGATCGGAGCAGAGAGACACGCCCACTTTCAGTAACGTCAGTGAGAAGCAGGAAGCTACACAAGGACCCGCGCAACTCAGAAAAAAGCAACACAATGAAAATAACGTAAATATAATCGCTCGGGTGAAAATCACCCGACGTTATAGTGTTCTAGGGTTAAAAGCAGAAGATTATCCTCAGCTCAGAGCAGAAAGAACTCAAATGTGTTTCTTTGCAGAATCTCTTTTCCAGGTAAGTTTCTGAATGCATACCTGGGTTAGTTTCCCCTTTGGTTGTCCTCAGATCTTCCTCTTCACACAAAATATAGCCCTCGACATGCTCAATATAAGTGCCACCATGTTCTCTTCCTTATGAAATCTTGTTTATGGTGGTTTTGTTGTAGCTCAAGGACATTGATTGATGCTTTTTATTTCACTCTTTCCCCCCAAACACACAACAAATACTGCAGGTCTTATGAACAAGAGGTCTCATGATATCTGATTGTCAGAGATTTCCCAGCAGTTAATTTAAGGCAAAAAAAAGAAGTTGCATCTTCATGAGTATTAAATATGTTTAAAATATAGTAGAGTCTGTCACCATTTGACTCTAGCTGAATCCCACAGTAGTCCTGTTCTCAGCAGTAACTCCTCCACTCTTTCAAGCCTATCCTGCTGTCACCTTTAGTTCACTTCTCAAGTTCTCTGCTAGCTGGAGTTAGCTTTCAAAGAGGAGAAATCAGAGTCAGCCCAGCGCCCAAAGCGTCTCCCCATCTCCACACGAGAAGTCCATTTCTAACCTCCCAAACTCTGAAAACACTGCATCGCTGCCTGATCTCTCACTCTCTGGCTGTCTTCCTCCCTCTCTAATGTCCCACTCTGCCTCTGCTCTTTGAAGTATATAAAACAGATTACTAACTTGGCAACTTCATTTTCCCAATCGTATCATACACCTGGCCTTGAGCTATGCTCAATTTCACACTTTAAAATCCAGATGAACCTTAAATGAAAGTTGACCAGCGATGTTTGTAGTTTTGGAATGTGCATACAATTAAGCAGAAAGTGCCTCAACTTAATATTTGATGGCGCTTCCTGTATCCACAAGAAATATTGTCTTTTTTCATTGAAGAAACTATGCGTCTAATTCAACAAGGTCTGATCTAGTATTTACATCCGACTAAGCTTGAATACCCACAAGCTATATTCAACTATATTATTTGTTGTGTTACACTTGAGTGGGAATTGAATTAGCTTGATGGTATGAACAATGCAGCACAGCACAATGCTGGGTACCCATCTCCCATTTATTTACTGTTGTTGCACATTTTTATGAAAGGGAAAGGGATTTTTGCCAGAAACTAATGTCATATTGTTGGAGTGGATCGGGGTCAACGTGGCCAGTGTGTAAAAGCAGTAAATAAAAGCAGCCTGTGGACCTCAGAGGTCTTGAGGATGTGTAACCGTTGACAAAATTGACCCAGAACCGCTAACGAGTAGAGATGTAGAAATCCTGGGGTGTTGTCTTGCTTTACTAACAGTTCATGCACTCTAAACTAAGGCCTGGTTTATCCAGCACATGGAAGAAGTTTGCCTTCAGGGCATTCTGCCATGAAGGGTATATTTTAACCCAAAGCATGATCTTTTCCTAAACCTAGCCATGTGGGTTTTTTGCTTGAACCTAAGGAGATTTCTTGCAGAATGGGCTTTTTTGCAGAAAGGAGATAGAAAGAAGCCTTGAAGGCAAACTTCTCCCATGTGTCTTTCTCCCTCCATGTGCTACATTTGCAACACTGAACTTGAAACCCACACACACCTGGAACCAATAATTAAAAAAATACAAATATATTTGATTTCACCCATTGTGGATGACAACCTTTACTTAAGACAAATAGCAAGTGATTCCAAAAAGAAATGCATACCGGGAAGTTACATATTATGTGTGTGTGTGTGTATATAATATATATAAATTCATCCTTTGAAGGAGGTCACAGCAAAGGATCTGTGGATGTGTGTTTGTTTACATGGGTGTATTTTGGGAGGTGAGAATGGACATAATATGTTTATCTGCAAAAGGTCCTGACAGAATAAGTCTGCGAACTACCGAATCAACATTATGGTATACTCGAGCATCTAGCTGGCACAAGCCATCAATATTGAACTCACAGGAGCAATCTTCTTGTCACACATAAAAGTTGGTGGAATCAAAGTTTGTGTCCTCACTTCGGGGATGTTTCCCATCTTCCTATCCATGAAAGATTAAGAAGCATTGTTCCTTGTGAGTACAGGAGAGCTCTCTCTCTCTCTCTCTCTCTCTCTCTCTCTCTCTCTCTCTCTCTCTCTCTCACAAACAAACACACACACACACACACACATCACACAACCATGATTCACAACTTATTCCATTACCTCCCAAAGGAGGTGTTAGACGGATAATGAAGTCAGCAGTCGCAGGGATAACTAGTGGTTCTTCAGTGTAAACAAGCCACTGTCACTTCTGCTTTAGAATTCACTTTATTCTATCAAGGATGTCCTCTAAAGCCGTCTGCAGGCTATGAAGTTGGCACCCTAGAACAGCTTAAAACATTCACTCTACTTCAATTCAATTGGACCAATTGACAAGACAGAGAAAAAAGAAGCGGAGTACAGCAGAGTAAGAGGTGCACCCAACAGTGAGAGAGCATTGCAGAGAGAGACTGTTCAAAGTTTGAGTGCAATTTAAGAAGTGAAAGGTCACTATCTAGTGCCTCCCACGGTCATCCAAGGGAAACAACAGAACTGTTTTCAGAGACTAGTCTATAATGAGTAAACCAATGACTATCACGGGAGGGGAAATTGGTAAATGAACATCCACACAGCACCACCTGCCAGCTATCTACCACCTTTTACTGGTTACGAGGCCAAACCATAGGGCGACAGAGGACCCATCACCTCCATGTGCGTGTAACAAGCCAACAAATTAGCAGCAAATAATTTGCTTAGAGAGGTGGCACTAGAAAAGCCAGCAGAGAAAGAAAGAGGGCAACGGATCAGATGAATGGGCAGGCACACAGAGATTGTTTTTTTAAAGGTAAAGACTGGAAAGAATTTAAGTGAAATTGAGCCCTCTTTCGCTTCGTCTGTTTGTCTCAGCTCTAGTGGAGCGACCCTCTGTAAGGACTTTCCATCTCAGGCGTATTATTCACAGTCAAAGATGATTTAGACACAACACACCAAAGTATCAACAAACAAATTGTAGGTGGGGTGAATATTTGCCTGCAAAACAGCTGCTCAAACTGTTGGAGAACATCACAGGCTTATCAAATTGGCTACCTGCTTGAATGGGGGAAATAACTAGATCACCAATATTATGAGGTCCTAATAAAATAAGAGTGCATATTTGACAATATTGCGTTGCATTTAGAAATGATAGCACAAGACGTGCTCAGGGAAAAAACAATTTAAAAGGAAATGTAAAATGTGTTGCTTTTGCCCTGGTCCAATTTAAAAGCATCTATGAGATGCCATACTAATAATAATATAAAGGGTTACATAACCATGTTTATGAGCAATAACAAAACTATATATATATATATATATATATATATATATGTATATATATATTTCAATGGTCCCAAAAGTGTGAAATGTTCACACCAACACTATCACAGACCCACACACTAACTGAACCCACACACTCGTTCACACCACACACTTGTGCCCACGGCTCTCACAAACTATTCTTATAACTGCCATTGTAATCCAAATTAACCATCCTTCTGTATCAATCAGCCTCTCTCTCATAATGCAATCTACTGCTGCAGCTGCCTCAACCATCACAGCATCTCTCTGTCTCGCTCAGTTTCCATCCGTCTGTCTCAATCCAAGATAGGTTGGAGAGCAGCCCATCAGGGTGTAAATTGATGCCCTTCCCCCATCTCCTTTGCTGATTGGACTCAAACTCTTCAAAGATGAGCACCTTGCAAGCAGCTTGGCTGGGGCTGGTGTGGTGGGATTATGCTAATTATTCTGTGGCACCGGCAGCCTGCTTGACTCACTGCCTCACAACATGTGATGACAAATAGGGAATTGTTTGTGTTAAACATTTTTAATTGGAAAGTGATATAGAACCTCGAATTATTTATCATGATTCCTCTTTTATCACTCTTCTGATCTTGAAAAATACTGCGGGCAACAGATAACATTAGGTCTCACTTCGTCTCGGGTTTGTACGATTTCTGGTTGGTGGAAGAAACACAATTTCACAAGGAGTCCACAAGAAGTTGGACTCGCTTCGGGACAGTTTGGTCAATGGAGTCCTGGCTTGTCAGCCATATTTGGTTTCAATTTTCCAGGCTACAGATCGTAAGATTTCTAAACTTACTGAGGGTAGAATAGGAACATTACACTGCACTTAATGAAGTAAACAGATATTTACTTTTTGAGATGAGCCTTTTATTTATACATTTCTTTGCAGCCCCATCCACAGCAGTAATTGCTTCGGTTCATAAACAGAGTCGAACGAGATAATACCGCCTGGTATTGCTGCAGGAATCATTAATATAAAGCATGACATTATTCAAGTAAGCTGCACGTGCAGTAACCTTTCCAGCAATCTCGAGTTGCTGTCAGTTGAAATTGAAATTGCTTTAAATGTATGTGTCAATGGATGCGTACATCCATTTAAATTTGAGCACATACAGTAAGGCCTACATTATTATTATATAAATAGATTAAAGTGGTCCACTAATCTATAGCCTTATCCTTTACTATTGATTTGATTCAAAATAGTTTAAATTCTTAATGTGAATAAAAACCTATTCATGGTCATGATGGGTGCATTACCATATCTACTTGGATAAAATATTCTATTTTGAACCACAGCAACCTCTACGTTATGCATATAAAACTTTTGAGTAGTGTCTTTTCCGCCCAGAAAGGAGCAATGGGTTTGCCAGTGTTTTTTTTTCTGTTGAGGGTTAGCAACTGCATTCTTTTCATTTACTTATATTTAATTTAACAGGTAAATTAAGGACAAAATAGTATTCATTTCACTTAATAATATCTACCTGGAGGGCTTTGCATTAAATGAAGGACAAATTGCAGTCAACACAGAAAGAGATGAAATTAAGTAACAGACAGAAAGAAGCGGATAAAAGACAACGCTTAACTAATTTAAGCAGCAAAAAAATATCAAACAGACGGAAATGCAATTGAAACGAATCCCAGAGAAGTAGGAAAACATTTCATCAGTCAGACCAGCGAAGGAATAACAGCCTTCATATTTACATTGTGCCAGACAGATGGTGGTGGTAGCTCACATAATCAGCAGAGAGTTAATAAAACAAACATAAACTCCGCTTAGTGAGGGACTTACTGAGATGATTACCAAGGAAGCATCGCTGTAACTCTGCACTGTATGCACTAGTCACACAGACGTCCAGCTGAGCAGCACCAGCTGAGCAGCAACAGCTGACATGCAAATCACATCCACTGGAGACAAAGAGCTCTGCTGGTAATGCCAGGCGGCCACCTCCTGGTTAGAAAAGTGAAGCCAATGCGAAAGTGCCTTCAACATCCGGTGACTCATAAATAATCCAGATTGTGCAAAAAGAAATCTGAATGCATATAAGTCTATGAGAAAATGACCCTACTTTGCTGCTTTGCACTGACTAATTGTTGCCCTCCTTATTATCACAACCAGCTATGATATATCTCACCTCCTGCCTTTTGTACTTTTCATATCTCATGTGTTATGTGTCTTTTGGGTTCTGGTCTGTATAACCATACATTGTGTGGACACTGCTGCTTGGATTCAATGCACCTTCAGGAGCAGTGCCTATTCAAATCAAAGTGTATACTAACCATGTATGGGATTAATAATCATCTTCCTCTGTAATATGATCTTCTGAAAGAATAACAAATAAGAAAGCAAAGCCATATTTTCTTTCCTTATGGCAGAGATGACACATGTGTTTTACTCAATATTAATCTGCAAGTTATTATCAGCACAGGTGTCCAGAGGAATGCATGTGTCTGTAGACCCCTGAATTATAATTGGTGAAAACTAGATCTTTTTTTTAACCATGGGAATTTAAGGCAAACGAAATGGACCAAGCATTCCAACGCAGTGGCACTATTCCCATCCTTAACATTGTTTACATACTGAGAGAGAAATTAATTCCAGTTTCCCGGAGTGTGTGATGGATTTTTTTGCATTTGCTTAGCAAATTCTGTCTGAGACTGTGATTATAGTGGCCTGTGTTTGCTTATGGGGGACATTTTGCCCTCCATCCTTTAAAACTAAAACGATTAAACTTGCCCTTTGGATTCAGGACACTCTGCATGTTTTAGTTGCTCTTTTCTCCTCTTTGCTCCTACACCATGAAACAAGTGTCTAACGTTGTTTTAATCAAATAATGGCTGTGAAATTAGTTGGTAACAAATGCAAATGCTACTATAAGAATATGTTGATGTTCCGAGCAGCAGCCTTGAGGCTCTGCTTCATGCATACAGTTAATACAGTTTTGAGTGTATGGTCTTGATTTTTCATTTCGAAAAAAAAAAAATCCTTTTAATGGTGAGCTGCAACAACCTAGAGGCATAGTGTAAAAAGTGGTGGTAATCGAAATTAAATTTGAGATTAGGATTTAGTAGAGAATAATATGCAGATCACCCACATTAGGTAACACTCTTTTTATGATAAGTTTTTCCAAAACAGACAATCTTACAACTACTGTGGAGTTCTTTCCTGATAATTGAATCTCTCCGAATATACATTCTTGTTTTCAAACTGTAAACTGTAAGCACCGTAAACTGTGAGCACCGTAAACTGTGAGCACCGTAAACTGCTTGACGCCGGCTCAGCCATGTCTTTGTTCAGAGAAGTATGCAGGCAGGCTGTAGCTGCTGAACAAATCAAAGAACGCTTGCAGTGATTGGCGCTGAGCAAATAGTCTTTCTATTCTAGATGTGTTCAGTTCCAGGTTTTGTGTGACTGGAGAGGTTTCGATTCTACTTGGTACTGTTTTATTTCAGTCGATGTCTTAAAACTATCCATACCGAGCACTATACAGTGAAATTTGACAAACCACACTTCTCAAACTCTATGTGCTTATATATTGAATGGCAAACATTTCCTTTTGAAGAAATGTGTTTAAAACATGTCTGCATCTTTCTGTCGAATGTACACTGGAATACATAATTTTTTAAAGGATACTGTTACAATACTCTATAACGGTATATGTATTGTTATTTGTCATTGAATAAAACACATTTTCAAAAAGGCTTGATGTGTTTGTAATCTAGAGGGGTTAAAACAAATAAAAATACCTGTCAACAAACAAATGGTTAAATGGCTGGGTCCAGCCCTACTCATTTCTGAATCATCTCCATACATTTTTTACATTATTATATTCTCTGCTCGTGGTAGGATGGGCTTTGTATTCCCCCATCATGCACATGAACACAGAATGTCAGTCAAGCCTCCAGAATGGGAATTAGAGGCAGTAAAAGGAGCTCTCTCTGAGAGTGCATGAACAGCAATGAGGATACTTTAATTTGCTCCTCATCTTCTTGAATCTGCCTCTCTCGTCTCCTCTCTCCCCTCTCCCTCTCCGAGCAGGTGCAGGTCTGCAGACTGGGAAAAGGATTCATTAGAAGTTTCTACAAACCTGGAGGTGGAATCCAGAGATGCAGTTTGAAAGATTCCTCACATTTTCTCTTTGACACCACAGACAAAGAATGATCTTCCTCTCCTGGATGCTTCCAGCCCCAGAGCACCATTCTATGCAGGGTTGGATGTATTGTTGAAATAATGTATTATTATTGTACTCAAGTAAAATTGTATTTGGGTAAAAATGTACTCAGAAGTAAAAAGTAGGTATGTTAAATTGTACTCATTTAAAGAAAAATGAAACAGAGTGGAGAGAGGGTAAATAGAAACCTATATGATGATGATGTTATATGATAGATATATTGATGTAAGGTATAATACGGCATAAAGTGCATTAACATATCAATGTGAAACATAACACAACAGAGTCCTGAACTCCAAACAAACGATAAAATCCCTTTAGACAGCACTTGTATCCTGTCACAACAACTGACAAACCAATTATACAGCTGCCTTTTTCAGTGTATCATTAGTAATGCATGAGTAATGCTAATCTGAGAAACCCACTTATTAAGCTACATAAATGAAAAGGCCTGACATGTCTTATCTTGGGCATAACCAAGTACAAATGGGAGGTACTTTGAGGCTACCTTTTCTTTTTCTTACTATTTTGGATTATTTTACAGCCTACTTCAACTCCACTTCATCTCAGAGACAAATAGCCTAATGTACATTTTGCTCCTCTTTTTTATGACAGTTTTCAGACTACAACTGTGTATATCTTCCTGTCCAGTGAAAACCATGCATCTTCAAATTTGGTGGTTTTTAATTTTCTAATTTATTGAATTCAATTAAGTGTCCGCTTGTGGGTTTAGATACTGCCCATACTGTCGGCGATATACTTCTTAATATTATGCTACTATTGAAAATATACTTCATAAAAAAATGTATCTTCACAAAGCTGTAAACTGAGCTATTTGCTTACTTTTACTGCTTTTTGTGACAGTAACAAGAGTAAGATGTAATTTGTGACTTCCGTCCCTGATGATAAGTGAATTTTTGCTTTTTAATTATTAAGCTGACACTCTCCCCCAGAGTGACCCTCTAGGTCTTAGGCATTGCTTGTATTACATCAGGACGCAAGATGTCAAAGTGGCAATGCTATACAAACACAGTGATATTCGATAGTGTAATCTAATTTGCTAATACAAGGTCTGGCCCTAGCATCCATAATGCATCAAGTACAACTATTCCACAAGGTATACAACCCAACACCCCAGAGGAAGAGAACATCAGGACAGAACTAACATCTCCTCTTACATCGCGCTCGCTGTGCTCCCGACATCAACATGTACAACCTGAAAACCATCGTGTCCTTAGAGAATATGTCAAATAATCATATGTGAAATGTTTGTACAGTCCATGTGAGATTGATATTTTCATATATGATGTATTCAATTCACAGGAGAATTGCAACATTTCTTTTCATAAAGAACTTAATCACATGAAATGTCCTATAAACACATGACATTAAATACACTTAAAATGTATATACACTTAAAGAATTATAAATATATACATATATATATATATTGTATATCATCAGAACATTTGAATCCTCTGTAGCGTTGGATCTCGGACTCTTCTCCTCATGATGAGGTCAAGATCAGCTGGGAGCGATTCTTCAGTGGCGACGAGACTTGCTGTGATTTAGGCCTGAAGCCTGATCCATCCACACTGAAGGGCAATCTCTCTAATCACTACAACCCCCTGCTGCTCCAACTTAAGGGAACAGGCAATCAACAGAACTTGTAATGTGTCTGAGGTCTGTGACTGCAGGCAATCCAGTGAAACGATTATATTTTGTTGTTCACTCTCAGGGCAGAGTGAAAGGTCTGTCGACCAGAATTAACACCAAACTGTGAGTATTAATGGCAAGTTATGAGCTCAGTAGAGTGGGTGGCTGGTGATGTCATGATGATAGATTCATTCATGATAATGATGTGTGTTGATAAACAAAAGGAATGTGGAACGTGGTTGCAGATTATTCATAGCTCACTTCCAAACCACACTGTGCACAATATTACTGTATGAGAGTTTATGATGTATGGATACCCAGTCTGCTCCCAGTCTGCTTTCTGTTGTATATTACAAATGGGCTATAAGAGATCACAGATATATCTATAAAGCATCATAAATGATTACGCGGCCACCGGGGGGAAGTACCCTCTGGGTTCACGAGTCATTGTATGCTATAGCTGCCGATTAAACAGGCCATTATTTTCTAATGTATCTCAAATAAATGACAATTGTATGTAATGTTCAACAATATATCACAAGAATAACAGATATTGTCATTTCAGTGTGCATCTACCCATATGGTATGTTGAACAAAATCCAAGTCAGTTAATTATTCTGTAAAAAAGCTTTGCTTTTGAAGAACTGTTAAATTGCAGATGGGTGAAGAGCTCTGTTACCAATAGATGTACAATAAAACATTGCAATCTTTTCAGGCAAGTGAAATGTTTTGTTAGCAAGCACATTATGCAGGTGTTTTTTTTTTTAGAAAACAAAGACATACACAAGCGAAGTACAAGGAGGGGATACCCACTCTGGGTTATGGCTCTCAAACTCTATCAGACTGAACAGGCAGTGTTTCATCAGAAATACATTTTGTATCCAGTCCTCCAACATTGTCAATCATGATGTTGGGTCTGTGTTTATCCTTCCTTTACTATTGAAATTGATATCTCCTTTTCTATATTGTTATTTTTTTATGAAGCATGTCATTGTATTGCTTTTCTCATTAAAATATTTTATTTAGTTATCCATGATGTCATTCATTTTGTGCCTAGATACTACCTGACTTGCACTTTGTCATCTTGGCTATTTGCCTGATGTGTTTATACATTGTCTGTTAATACTAATAAAGCTAATATAAGACAGATCAGAATAACAGCAATGTCCATGATCTTCATGCTCCAGCCATTCTCAATAATTGTCTGAATTCCCCTTTCCTGAGCAGTATAAACTGACGTTATATAGTTTTACCCACTGTGTTTTGCCTATTATCTTAAGATCAGGGATAGTTAACATTCTGGGGCCACTTTAGCAGATATTAATAATATTCATCAGAAAAGAAATAATAGTTATAAAACCTCATAACTTATCTCTGTCTAGAATTGTAGGACATTTGGAGCTCAGCTGGACCTCTGTTGGGCAGATATGGGGACTTCACACAGCAACTCAAGACAAAAAAGACATGAGAGCATGTCAGAGTTTGAGCTTGGGACGTGATGAATTACAGTAGATCAAAACTGTCATTAGTATGAGTCCAGTGTAATCATACAATAAGGTTGTAGTACAGATGTTATTGAAAAATAGATTAACGTTATTATTGCATGCCTAATAATGTTTGTAATATTTTCCTGTTAAAGTTGTTTTCATATTGCATTGCAACAGCGTGTTGCAACAGTTATACTGAACAGCTAATCAACGCTGTTGCTGTGTGTTGATGATACAGTACATTCTTAGCTATAGCCATGCTGTGTTCTGAGCTGACCAGACGGCCTGTAGCGCGTCATAAAACACACACTGCAACCATAAGAGACTTAAGACTTGACGTGGACTTTCAAAAGTCCCTTTGTGAGCATCTCTGCTGTGGTGTCTCTTATTTTTTATACAAACAAGCAGTATTAGTCTATTTGTATGCGCTGGGGCACCTTATTTACATTCAAAGTACAAAACATTGTCCCATTGCGAATCTATTTATTTTCATTGTGAATTAGAAAATGGTCTGCAGATCACCGGGCACTCTATCCAGATTTGTCTCGCAGGCCGTAAATTGAGTATCACTGCTGTGGATCCTGTGGGAAAAGGGAGGCCAACAACAGTTCTGTGACCCAATTTTGCCTCACTTTGGCTCCCTTGTGGAATACTGAGTGAGAATGGGAGCTGAAATGACAAAGCTCAGTTTTAACTTCAGCATGGGTGGCAGATATTTTAAGCGGGCCAGTCAGAGAGAGAAAGAGAGAGAATTTCAATAGGGTCCTGTCCAACCAACGTTGTCAGTACTTCGACCCTAATAATGGAAATGCCAGCACAAAGATAATTCATAGGGGCAGGGGTAGTTGGCTGTAATGGTCTGGGGGTGCTCGTTCTGGCATGACTTTGGGCCACCAACACCTTCGAGGATGTGGTCAATGCTTTCAAATGCGAACACTGATTTTGATTGAGCATCTCTGCTTTGCAGCATGCTCTTTATTGCTCTTTAGTGGTGGAAAACGCTGTTTTGGCTCAGTGCAGTTAATATCTGATTACAGGTCAGGTAAAAGGGCTTTGTTACAGTGTATAAGCAAAAAAAAGATAAACTGGTAACACCACCTACATCTCCAAACACAAGTAAAATGCATTGGTTGCCATCACTATTTGATGTTTAAACCTCATGAGGGGAATTTATGTTATCTTGTAATGTAATCCTGGTACAGCAGATGCTGATGTCGCCAAAGACAAAATTGCAGATAATTACTCAGAACGAAAAACCATTAACGTACAACAGTTTGCTATTAGGGTGATATTATTTAATTTTATTGTCACAATTAATTTAATTTTCAAGCTGGGACCACACAAACAAACATTCCTAACCTACTGTGAAAACACTTCAAACATTTAAGGAAGGACTCTCACGCATTACAGTCACAGATGTTGACGTTAGAATTAGGATGCTGCTCCGACTACCAGGTGCATTTTCATTTATCCAGATTATTGCCATAAAAAAAAAAAGATAAGATAGTGACACTTCTGGCTGATCTGAGGCTTGGTGACGAGGCAAGAGAAGGAACTGAGAACGTTAAGCTTACTGTATATGACTCCCGACATTTCGGGATTATGCTGGTATGATAATGATAATCCTGTGTTAATAACCCAATACAAAATACAAAAACTTTCAACCAGCAATTGCAGGATTTATTTAATTCATGCACCGAAACTGTGGGTAAAAATGTAAAAACAAATAACTTGAGAATGAGATTATTAATAAAATGAAATCATCATTGTCTGTAACATTGTCATTTATTTATCTGCTCTCCTTTTCCTTTTATCTTTATCTTATAGTGATACTCCACCCAAAGACAATATTTCTTTATTTAAAATATGTCTTTATAGTGTAATGTATTTCCTCACGAACACCAGTAGCTTAAAACTCAAAATGCTAAAGACTGCTATTGTGTCATCATATCACCCTCCTTAAAGAAAGAGCGCATTTCACAATTATTGGGTTGTATGCACTCGACTTATTGATCAAGTTATTTTGTTACCGTTTATGTCTCCTTTTGGATCACTCACTCATCTTTCATTCTGGCTTTAGTTCCTATTCCATTCCAATTTTGCAAAAGAAAGAAAGCATCAGTCTAACAATACAACATGTTGGGATATCAAATGTTTTATTTTGTCTGGTGAATAGAGAGGGGAGATAAGAACAGGGCAGCATTCCCAGTAGATAAAAATGAATGGCAAAATGTTTGCATCATTTTAATAAAACTGATAACTGTCGTGGAACCCGGTTTTATCAGTGAGAAGGGCGCAGATGCGAAATAATGTGACAACACAAAAGTGATTATGTGTTTGTGTTATCGCGAGCCATGTTCACTGCACACAGTAATTGTATTTTATAATTTTGTGCCCACTGCACAGTTCATAACTCCCTTCCCAATGATGGCTTATGTTTCCTAGTGGTGCCTCGAAACGCCCCACCAAGAACACTTTGGATTATAGCAATATTGCCGCTGAGACGATTGTGACAAACCCACAGCACAGCGGGCATGCACTCCCTCGCAGCTACACACTCTCATTCACTCAGTCACTCAGTCACTCTCTCTCAGCCAGACATGGGTGTCAGCCAAACAGTGCTATTTGCTGGAGCAGGACTGGCACTTCTCCAGACCATGGGGGTAGCAGGCTTGGCAACGCAGATCACTGATGGACTCGTTGAAGCGGTTCGCCAGCATGGAAAGCTTGCTGCCGTGACACAGAGAGCAGGGAGCGCAGCCCGAGCCGCGACAATGCTGGCAGCTGTCGGCCTCCTGGAGACAGAAGAAACGCATTAGAAGAAAAGAGGAGGTGAAACAGAGGAATTGTAATAGGCAAAGGGTGAAAAAAAAAAAGAAAGAGATTGGGAAGGGTGAGAAAGGTAAGGAACATATGGATAGAGAATGAACTGAAAAGGGAAGTTTCTTACATGTTGAACTATAATGTATCTAAATGTGTAACATGGATCAATATGTTGAATACACGCACACAATTTTACAAAAAAACATATAACTAATATTTACACTGCAACAGTTTAAAAGCCTATTAAATTGCAACACCTTTAGCCAGTTCATAAACAGTGACAATTAACAGCTATCTAGTTAACAGGCTGGCCTACTAGCAAACACTAAACAACCTTAACCACACAGAGGATTTCTTCCGATATTATTTATAAGTAAATGTCTCTGGTAAGAAGCTGTGCCATTTATACAGTCAGCTGGTCATTAGAATTAAATAATAACAAGCAGCTGCCTGTAGATTATCGGTGACATGAGGCAGGATACTAACAGAAGACGTAAATCTATACAACCAACTGCATGTCGTAAATCAGTAGAAATTGTTTTTAGTGACAACTTAGCTGTGAATTGCCCAGAGCAACCAGGATGTTATTGCTGTGGAGGTTTCTAATGTATTTAAAAGGAACAGCGTGTAGGATTTAGGGGGATTTATTGGCAGAATTGTAAAACACTATTCATAGCTTTGTTTTCCATAGTGCATAATCTCCTGAAACTAAGAGTCGCTGTGTTTTTGTTACCTTAGAATGAGCCATTGTCTAAATCTACATACAGAGCTCGTCCTCATGGAGTTGCACCAACATGTTTCCACAGAAGCCCTGAATAGATAATCCAAACACCTGCTCTCAGAAGCTTTTTTACAATACCTGAAGGGCACCGTGGTTCTCCGATATACCTGAGAGGGGTGAACGGATGGATATTCAGTTGGTTGCAATCTGCAATGTCACTACTATGCCACTAAATCCTACACACTGCTCCTTTCATGTGACACTAACTGAATGCCATCCACATCTGACCCTTTGGGAATTTAATTTGGGACTCCTACAGTAGAGTAAAGCAATACTGCTTCACAATGTATACAGTAGCCAGAAAAATGTCCCTGTGAATCTAAAAAGCGTGGCACACAAAAAGTGATTCTGAACATTTTTCAAAAAGTAAAAAAAAAGTTGATGAAAGTAAGGAAGACATTGTTGAGTGGGTGCTCCTTTAGCTAAGACCAGTGGTAACACTTTGAATCAGATAATCAGGAACCAATGCATCACCATTGGAGTAATAATTTACTCAACGAGTTGAAATGCACTACAAACTATTTTTCTTTGAAAGGTTTCTTTCACTTATGAATTTTGGTGCATCAAATTAGTTTAAGCTGCGTGCACATATATTTTGGTGATATACAGTATATATGATCAGCTAAGGAAACATACGGCCAGATTGTGTAAACGGTTGCAAAATTGCAGGTGCAGTGTACAAATGGAAACCTGTATAGAAAAACTGAAACAAAGACAGTGAAATATTGACTACCTTTGAGTCTGGGCAACAAAGACAAAAATGATAAAGAAAATAAATTAACAAAAAAAGAGTGAGATTGCCAAATAATGAGAAAAAAAAAGCTGAGAGTGAACTTTTTCTCTTACAGAGGCAGAGAAAATGAGAAAATAACGAGATCGGTTAGAAAACAATGGAGGGAGTGAGGGGAAAGAGCAGTAATCAACCAAGGAGGTGAGTGTGTGTGTGTGTGTGTGTGTGTGTGTGTGTGTGTGTGTGTGTGTGTGCGGGGGGGGGACAATAGCGAGCTGGGTATCCTTGCGGGCTGGCGAGTGTCAGGCAAATGCTGCAAGGGCAGAGTGAAACTGTGGACTCATCAGTATGTGTTCACAGTTGACAGATAACACTAGGACAACGGGGTGGTGGTGGTTGCAGCGAGAGGGGGGCACCAGAAGAGAAAAGAGAAGGGGGAATACAAATATTTGGTGGCAGTTACAAGGAAACGGAGGAGATTGGGGGATGAGAATAAACAGCCTTCTGTGAACAGTTTCAAATTACAACAATATGGCTGCACAGACGATCCTGCAGTTACGCTCTTGAAATCACATAAAGTGAAGAAACGGTGGCTGAAGACAGATGCAGAGATGGAGCGAGGAGGGAAGGAAATGGATAATTTGGTGAGACAGAATACCAAGAAACAGATGCAGGGTGATAAAAACCGGACCACGCCACTGAGAATAATTTGGCCAAGGATCATTACCTTGGTCTCTGTGTCACTGATCTGTTTCTCCTCCTTCTCCTCCCCGTCCAGGGGACAAATCGCTTTAGCCCTCCTCCTGCTGCCCCTCTCCCTGGCCTTTGGGTATCCTTCCAAGTCCACAGGAGGCACTGTGTTGAGCCGCAACGCTTCAGGCTTCCTCTGTGGCGCTCTGATGATGCGCAGATTGCTGGTGTAGATGATTATCTTGCCAAAGTCCAACACCGAGGACTGACGAAAACAGAACGCGTCAGATAATCCCAGATCAGTCACGACAACTGGTGCATGCTAAGATTAAATATTTGCATTAGCATCTAGTTAGAGTGTTAGAGATTTTCCGACAACTCCCAGATTCCATCCATAGAGCTGACAGAGAGTGCCCATGTTTCGCTGTGGGCTTTATGTGTGTGTGAGAAGAGGTTTGGTAGTTTAATGCAGATGAAGAGTCACCCCCTTGAGCAAAACACAACAGGCTTTGTAGCTGGGTTCTTGCTTCTGGTGGTTGAGAAATTAGAAAACTACAGTACTTTCTTTAACACAATTTGTCGTCTGTGTATTATCAAAATCTCGAGAAAAATATTTGATACTTGCATTAACTCAATCTATATAATCTACATTTGGAAACATATGTAACTGATACATGTTTTGACTCTTTTAAAAGGTCTACATTTCAATTGAAGGATGCAGAAGGTGATGACCTTAAAGTTGCTTAGTTTGAGGAAGCGCTCGTTCCCCATTCTGTACTACCATTAGACATGTTTTCCATTAGACATGCATCTTTAATTCTGCTGAACATAGAAACACTGGAGTCTCTTGGATAGCTTAATGAGCCTATAGGTTTATGTAATAATGTATGTCAGCTTGGCATGAGGGACCGCTAAAAATATTACAATACCCATGAGCTTCAGCTGCCATTGCCATGGAGAAAAAGAGGCGCGAAATATAACATATTCCGAATGCAAAACACAGCGCCACAGTTTGCAGAATTAATCCAAAATTGGGCGAGAACATAACAGAAGTGTATGCTCTGTGACTGGATGTCCCATTCCATTATCCAAACTGCTTTTCCTATTCAGGGAGGCTGGAGCCGATCCCAACCTGACGTTGGGCGATGGCAGGGTTCACCCTAGACTGGTTGTGTCTTGCCAAAATGCACCGTGCATGGGTGTCTTAGTTAACTTCTTATACAACTTTTTTTTTTTTGAAGAACCAGAAATGTTATAGAATAGTTTATCTTTTTCACTGAGGATTGAACTGGAAGAGTTTCATATCGATCCAAGCCGTGGAAGTGCCCCAATTATGGGTCAATTAACATTGTCTATGGGGAGAGTGAATTAGACAAATGAATGCTTCTGGGAAGATTATAACTTCAATATCCATATCAGCGGGCTGCAATGTTGATTACCAATCACTCAGGGATTACTTTGCTAATCTGATCATTTTCATTTTTTAAAACATTCAGAAATAAAAATCAGATAAAGCGCTCTTATTCATTCTCAGTGAATCTCCCATAGTATGAAACACAGAGAGAACGCATTGGACTGAAATACATTAGGGAGGACCTCTATGACCACCGTGGTGCCATTCTTTCAATAATGCCCTAAAAGGATCAACTATCCAGATTGCTGTTTTCAACTGATAAATGTGATAAATACTGTCCTTGGTCACCAAGGCCATGCATGCCTTTGTTTAGAGGATTAAAGAAGGAAACGGACACTAAGCCAGCAGGCTGTTAGTTCAACTTAAATTGTTGTGCGATTCTTCACGGAAAAGCAAGCAGTTGGTGCTTTAATTACCCAAGGATTCTTCTCATATTCTATTTTAAAGTTTGGATTGCTTGGTCTGTTCTGTATGAATTAATTATTAAATTACTTTGCGTTGGCTGGTAATTGCGTATGTGTTTATTTTGGCGTGTCTGTTTGATTTTCAGAATATGTACCATGCAAAGCTCTGTGGAGTTTTAAAAAAACTTTTCCAAGGAGCTGTGATACTTTCTTATTATGATTCCCTTTCTACAAGTATACCCACAGAGACGTTGCATAGTGTTCATGCTTCACAATTAGTAACTTACCATTCAAAGTGTGTCAGAACACAAAATCATAATTCTAAATGTGTTAATCGTCTTTTTCTGTTTCATATGCAGACGAGTCATGAATTACTGCATATGTTGAACTGACTATTTGTCTGACTCTACATCACAATCTCCATTCTCAAACTGTGTTTTGTTCAAGATTACAATTAACAATGTTTTCACGATGAACATTTCATTTAGCGTTCAACAGAATTGTATCATTTCTAAATTCTGTTTTTCTGCACAGGAAAATAAATGTGTTATAGGTCTCAGTATGTGACATTCAAACTTGACATTGCTAGTGGGAAATCTAATCTAAACTGATCTTGATTAATACATAAAAAAAACAGCTTCCCATTATTTCTTACTTTAGCATCTCCCTCTGCTTCCTCAGTCTGGCCTGCAGCCGGCTTGTAGCTTCCCATTCCTCTGTACACGTTTATTCTCTGGGCAATGAGCCCCGTTGGAGGATACACACCTGGGTACAGAACAAAGCATGTTGTCAGGAGAGGGAGATAACTTGTACTAGAAATCTGAGACTAGGGTCCAGGTTTCATCCACAAACAGCATGCATTTCCCATACGGCGATGCCCTCAGAGGGAAACAGCCTCTCAAGGTCCGTGACCAACGACCTAGCAAGAAAGGGTTTGACACATAAACCCCTTTCAAAAGGACTATAAATAATTATTTTTAAATAACTATTATTATTCATATCTAAATGCAACAAAGCAAATAAGCGTATTCACCCTAAGTGTCAAATATATTAACTAAACACTGTACACTAATTATATCAATGTTTTGATTAAGTAGTGCATTCTCACTACAGTAGAAACTAAAATAGCTCAGCATTTCGTCTTTGAAATTGGTAGATTTCCAAGAGATTTCACAGTTTGATTGACCTCCTCTGGTGCATGCTGCTGTAATATTTGGCATATTAACTGACAAAATAGTGATCTGTTATAACATTTGCACTCAGGAATCAGCTAGATATTATATTTGGCTGGATTTCAAAGCGGAGAACATTTATTTCTGGTTGAGATAAACAACAGGGTTTAGCTCAGCATGTTATTCTTTGCCTATAGAACTTTTGCAGATCACAATATGATCAGTGCATGTGGGCTATTGAGCCTGTAATTGCGTCGCTGTCTCCCATCATCATCACAGTGATTGCAGTAACACTTTGTATTTGAGATGTTTGTAAGCGTATACTGACAATTGTATAGCAGCGTACAGCAAAGCCTCAATCATGCACCATCATATTACTGTGAAAGCCAAAACATGCCAAAACAATTTTGATGGAAACCATTCCAACGTATAGGGTGGAATACCATACACAAATGTAATAGACACATCTTGTTGGTCTCCCTTGTTAGTAGCTTGCAGCCCACACAAACAAACCTCAGTGCAGTCATGCATATCAAGTAAGACACAGTGGTAGTGTGTTACACAATGAGAAAAAACCCACATGGTTGGTCCCCATGAGCATCCTCAAACCCACAGAGCTGCTCCACCTCCAAGTGGCTGGGAGGGATCTTGCGGTGAACGAAGCTGTGAGGGTATTTCTCCTCTGGACTGTCCAGCTCTTGACCGTCCTCATACACGTGCTTCAGCACCCGGCCGCTGTAGGACGACGCCAGCTTGAACCTCACCTGTGGTTTTGAATTGAAGGTGACAAGATTTTACTCCAAGGTGTTACATGCTGAAAAGATGCAGTTGCATGTAAACTGCTGTTAAGATACTTATTAAGAAACTGCTATTCAGAGGAGAAGATGGGTGCATACATTTACAGCATGTCAACATACAAGTTAACATCCTGCTTTATTCAGTTTGCAGTTTGACATCAGGTGCAATTAGAGGCTGAGAACTTCAAGCACACCAGCTTCAGCTGGTTGTAATATAAAGTCAAATAAGTCTCTGATATTGAAGCTACTACATTAAAATAATTTAAACAGAAAGCTTGGCAAAGACTTCAATATGTATTTTTATCATTTCAAAGAAAGTGCTCCTGTAAAAAACTCACCTTTCTGGGCTTGGTTCCTTCATAGCGTTGATTCAGTTTTCTCTGGAGCTCCTCCATGGTGGCTGATTGAGGAGGGAACGTCGAGAGATCGTCAGTCCATCCAAGGAGTTCCTTACGTGGGGGAAATTGCCATCAGCTGGACACCGTGGTCCCTGGTGCGATGAAAGAGTGTGCGGATGGTTGGTTGAAAGAATGGATTGATACACAGCTTGATTGAAACGCAGGGTACAAGAGTGTAAGGAGTGGGTGGACGACTAGATGAGATAAAGCTCTCTCCGTGTGTCCTGCCTCCTGAGTTTGGCTGTACCCTCTGTTTTAAGGGACCACCTTTTCTAGCTCCCTGTGCTAAATTATTCAAAGCTGGATCGTGTGTACAAAAAGGAGGTTGAGAAACTAGAAGCTCCAGCATCAAATAATTATGATCACCAGAATAGAAGGTAGTTGGAACTGAGTGTGTGTATGTGTGTGTGTGTGTGTGTGCGTGCGTGTGTGCGTGCATGTGTGGGAGTTGTTAGATGTTGTAGGACTGCCTGTCGAGAGCATCAGTGTGGAAAAGCAAACACGACATTTGATGTCTGTTGCTGTTAAACTGAAAACCTTCACCAAAGTATATTTATGATTACTGTGTTTACAGTTGTATCACATTGACCTACCACATTACTTTAAGTGTACATGTATGAATTTGTTTTGTTTATGCATGTGTTTCGGTACTGGATGGGTTTGTGCAAGGTAAGTCCAGCTGTTAGTTGAGCATAAAAACTTCAGTGTCTCACAGAGCATTACTTCATGACGGATTCTGAGTCGACCTCTTTAAAAGTCGAATCTAAAGAAGCATCTCAGGTGAAACTGAAAATAAGTTGGTTTTCACCCATCTGATAATGTTTTCTCCAGCACATAATGCTCAGGGACCTCAATAGAATCTAATCTGCTGAAACAACACTCAAAACATCAGAAGGTTTTCTTCATTTCAGACATTAAACTGAGGCAAACCATACACATAGTGCATATATGAAATATACAAAGTTACATGACTGATATTTTTAAAATATAAGAAATATGACTAGAAAGAATGAATGGATTTCAAAGTTTAAATAAAAAACATTTTAATCTATTATTTAAATGTAAGGAAATATCTGGTATACAATTAAGCATATATATATATATATATATATACAGTATATAAACAATAGTCCAATCCTAACCATTTGTTTTTTTTCTATTTAATGTTCCCATCATATTAATGTATTGTCAACATCTCTAATTTTGCTCTTTGTCATTTGCAGAATTGGCCTGTCTGACTCTTAGTAATCCTAATAGGGAATAACGTATGCTGTCAGCATCCTTTAAGCTTAATGTCATCACCAGTTTGGAGAATAATTCAAGATTTCAATCACATCTATGAGTGCCAGTTGTACAATCTGCCGCACTTTCTCCTCATGTGTCAGACCTTTGTGTATGTGTGTGTGTCTGCTTTCTGTTGGTGAGTGCCTTTGTAAATTTGTATGCAATGCCGAATCCATAAATGCATACATACGGCATTTGAATGATTCAATTTACAGGTTTGGAAAGTGCTATCTATGTTGTGAAACTGCTGATGACAGTGGCAACTTTTTCTGCAAATAGAACTAACACTAATCTAACAAATGGACGCCATTAGCCGATGCATGTCGCGATCAATCTCACAGTTATCCTTACAGATGACTGTTATTAAGCAGAGAGTGGACGGATGGTTTAAAAAGAGAGAGAGAGGAGACAGAGACCCGCCGTTGTCTCTTCCCCGACCGAGAGTCAGCTTAATCAGATTGCAGAACAAGCAAGTAAGATCACTCGAGTGAGAAATTGTTTTGGGTGCATCGCAGTCAAGGAATCGTTTAAAGTGCCAGGATTCTCGCTGCTTTCCGTTTAAATGATTGCCACTGCAAATCTGTTTCCCTGTGTCTCCACATTAACGGTTCATGTACATTCTATCATCCTCATTATACTCCGTAAATACAATATGCAATATGAGCTGCAATGCTCAGGTACAGTGCACACTCTCTGCTATCTATAGATCCTCATCTAATGCAATTGCAGTGCTCTGATGGTACGGATTGAAACTGAGAAATATTAGTTTTGGTTTCACCATGCAGGCTGATAATGCATTTGGACCCGAGTGTGCAAAGACAAGCCTCATTGTGCCGCAAATTTAAACACAAATGGAAGTCTATTCCCCAGATGGCGCGATGCAACCTCTCTGTGCTAACTGTAGATGAGTGAATTATAATCGAAATGCTGTATCCATGAACCAGGTATTCAGCGTGATGAGTGCATGCAGCTCCTCTCTGAATCATTTTAATCTACTTCTGGTTGTGTTCCCAGCTGTTTCTGCCTCAGACCACATCCTACCTTACCCTGGCATTAGTGGATGTTCATTATATCAGTTGTTTTGCCTTTATAGGACCATATGTGTTGATTATTCCCCTCTCAGGAACTTAAGAGCACCCTGGAGGTATGTGTATCATACTTGGCAAGCCTCACTGTATGGGCCTGGGGGCAGCATTTATATCCTTGCCATCCATTTCTGTAATGTGCTCAGTTGCACCCTCCTATTCTCTCTGAACTTTTGCCCTGTATAAGTAAATATACTCTCACTTTTCAAAAGACACCTACTCATTATTTTTGCACTACTATTTCTGACTCCCTCCCAAGGGGAATAGTATTGACTGACTCATATCAGCAGCACCTATTTTTAGGCCACAACGGTGCAGAGATCGTTCAGAAACACTGGTTTAAATTTCTCCATGGCTGTCATAAATCTGAAGTCACACGGGACCCATATTTTGGGGAAAGGTGGAATTACTCAGTTATACAAAGGGTTTTTAATGAACTGTCCCCTCAGGTCAGCAGACTTTGCAGGGGAGTTAATGATCAGCTGTTATTTTGCCATTTTAAATAGAAACCACAATTATTCTATAACACTATCTCTCTCTCTCTCTCTCTCTCTCTCTCTGACCATTTCAGCGCCAAACTCAGATTGTATTTCTTTCACTCTTTAACTCTGCCCTCAGGTGGCTGACAGACAGGAGGGAGGAGGAACACGGGAGAAAGACAGAGATGGAGGGAGGAAGAAAGTGAAAGGCTGGACACAGATGGATGAGACTATGACAGGGAACCAATGAGAGATGAGCAAGGAGCCGTGAAGCTATAGATGAATGTGAAAGACCATATTTGTCTTTAATCATATCTGAAGACAGTAATGTCATATCCTCTCTAAAGGTTACAGATGAAAAAGAGAAACAAGTGGCAGCTCAGACGAAGGCTGTGGTCAATCTAATTCACCAGTGTCTTTCCCACTGTTTTATCACCTCTGTTACAGCTGGAATAGAATGATCCAGATGTTCTTCGTGGACAGGGCCCAAGTTAGAAGCTGTTCATGGGGGTTGAAGCTGGACAATATACTGTATTAGAGCACAACAATGAGTCTTTCTGGGCTTTTTTACATTGTTATGTAGTGTTTTTGTTCGGACCCCATGAAGAGTAGGTTTTATCTTAGTAACTAATAGGGATTTCAGGTAAATTACTTCAAATGAAACAACAAAATAGGTTGTTTGTCCATCCGCATTTGAAAAATAGTTCATCATTGGGTGCTGGAAACAATATATTTTAAGTGTTTGTTCTTGGGGGTGCATTGTCTTTTTTATTACATTCAAATGCACATTTGAATATTATATTATATTAGGCTTACTTTTAACACCAAAGACTATAAAGACTATAACATGATGTGTGCAGGATGTTTTAAACGTCAGACTTTTTTTCTGAAACTCAAAAAAGTGCAGGCTATAAATTAATCAAATTGATTTAATTATGTAAATGTATGCAAAATGCACATTAAAAAAGATTAGGCCTGTTTCCCCAAACAAATACACAAAAAAAGCAGGGCAGAGTAAATCATGCCTATATGTTAACTCAGCAGGGATAACATTTGAGCAATACAGAATACCTGAGAGCCCAACTGGGTTATATTCCATTATATTTTTATATATTGTGTTTTCCTTAATAAATAAATGAAGGCATTTCCATCATAAATTGGTGCATAAAAATTCACCAAAATGCAGGGAATGAAATGAGGCGTCCCCAGAACTCTACCCTATGTGTGTTTTCCTATGTTGAAATGAAACCTTTGCCCTTGTATTAAAATAATCTAAGCTGATGCAGCAGCAAAGAGGTTTTCTGATTAGTTGTCTGTTTGTGATCAATAACAAGACCTAATTAAAATGTTACCTTGATAAATAGCCTTAATTACACAAGGATCCAACATCTAGTTTAAAAACATTTCGACACTACACTAAACCCCCCGCCAAAAAAACGAATATGAGGTAATGTGGCTTCAATCTTTGAAGTGGTTTGACTTTGACAAGTTACTTTATTTGCCTACATGCCCAGGACTAGATCAAAAGCATGCAGCTTAATAAGCTGTGATCAAATATGAACTGATACAACACAAGTTTACATAAATGTTGACAAAGCAGACACCTTCAATACTGACTGTCATTTAAAAAGAAAAGAAAAAATGTTCCAAAGCAGCTTTGGTGCAAATATTTTAAATAGAACTACTAATGCATCGTTATCTTAATTACAGTGTCTATCAAATGATAGATGTTGCATGTCACTGTGAGGTTAATATTTAATATTTCACTGGGACTGATTTTCTCTCATTTTAATTAGTATGGTGGTGGTTTTCAGCTCTCATGAATCTTTGAGCACATGCAACACACTTTTTATCTGTGACCACTCCACCACACTTGAATTTCATCTTCAGGACAAAAAAGGTCCCTCTCACAAAAAGGATGCATGAGTGTTTCCACCAACTGCGTTCACAGACCACATGAGAACAGCAGCAGGAACATCTGGGCACGAACTGGCAGGACTCAGCAGATACACTCCGATGCATATTGGAAGTATGATTTTGATCCGAGGGCCATTTGGAAATCTTCAGACGGCTTTTGACTTGTGACTGTAGTTACATTATCCTAATAATAAATCCAAGTTTTGCCAAGAGGTGGCGGTAACAGACATAATTCTGCTGTTAAGTTTTAGGGCATATCGTCAACATTTTTACGGAAACAAAACATTAAAAAAAAGAAAAACATCAACAGAGCTTTTAGAAAGAAATGAGACACATGCCAGAGTACATTACAACAACAGAAGCTTAACCCATGCACACACAACCCGTACCTGCTGCCATGACCCAGATCCAAGCCGGGGTTGCTGCAACCACAACGCAACCACTATAGGAGCACAGCCACTTGGTCAAAAGAATGCTTATTTTTTGTGATAAAAAGCAGCTCACACACCATTCAATCTTTTTCCAGCTCTAAATGTACTTGAATTAATAGTTCAGAAACTTTGTGAACTTGCAGCATGCGATTTACAAGTTCAAGAATTGTACAAGCTAAACAAAGGTGTTCCTGAAAAAAATATATGAAATTATGAATGATCCATCCATCCATCCATTTTCCACCGCTTATCCGGGGTCGGGTCGCGGAGGCAGCAGGTCCAGCAGGCTGACCCAGACTTCTCTCTCACCCGCAACATCTACCAGCTCATTCTGGGGGATCCCGAGGCGTTCCCAGGCCAGCTGGGAGATATAATCCCTCCAGCGTGTCCTGGGTCTTCCCCGGGGCCTCCTACCAGATGGACGTGCCTGGAAAACCTCTAAAGGGAGGCGTCCTGGAGGCATCCTAATTAGATGCCCGAACCACCTCAGCTGACTCCTTTCGACACGAAGGAGTAGCGGCTCGACTTCAAGCTCCCTCCTGATGTCCGAGCTCCTTACCCTATCTCTAAGGCTGAGCCCGGCCACTCTACGGAGGAAACTCATTTCGGCCGCTTGTATCCGCGACCTCGTTCTTTCGGACACGATCCAAAGCTCGTGACCATAGGTGAGGGTTGGGACGTAGACCGACCAGTAAATTGAGAGCTTTGCCTTTCGGCTCAGCTCCTTCTTCACCAAGACGGCCCGGTGCAACGCCTGTTTTACTGCTGCAGCCGCACCGATACGCCTGTCGATCTCCCGCTCCATTTTACCCTCACTCGTGAACAAGACCCCGAGATACTTGAACTCCTTCGCTTGTGGTAGGCACTCTGTCCCCACCCGGAGGGAGCAATCCACCGGTTTCCGGCAGAGCACCATGGCCTCAGATTTCGTGGTGCTGACTCTCATCCCCGCCGCTTCACACTCGGCTGCAAAACGCCCCAGTGAATGCTGGAGGTCATGGTCCGAGGAGGCAAACAGGACCACATCATCTGCAAACAGCAGAGAGGCTATCCTGAGATCCCCGAACCTGACATTCTCCGCCCCACGGCTGCGCCTAGATATCCTGTCCATGAAAGTCACGAACAGGACCGGTGATAAAGGGCAGCCCTGGCGGACATTATGAATGAATCATTCTAAAAACTTTGTCAGGTCCAAAATCAATGTTTTGTTTTTCCCTGTGGAAAATGTCTGATGTAGTGTGCCAATAGTATCAAGATATTGGTCAGTAATCAAGTTACTGGTTAAATTGGAAAGTAGTTAACTTCACTTTGTATCAATTCCAGGTGTTCAGCGACAAAAGGAGGCGGCCTCTGCCATGCCCGACCCCCCTGACCCTGCTGTCTGACGGCTCTTCATCACACTGCACGTGACAACTAACTTCAGCACATATTAGCTTAATCATTCAGACACACATTTACATGTGTGAGTGTGTATGTAAGTGTATTCTAATATTGACAGGAAATATGTATCTTTTTATTCCAATCTGCTGTGCCGGTCTTGTCACAATGTATCAGGCAAACTAGAGACAGGCAAACCTGTATTAGCATAATAAAGGTTATCATAGACAAACGCATAATCAATCATTGTTGAACCTAGGTATTAAAATGTCACACTATTTCTGTGACACAATTAAGCCAATTTTTAGAAGCAATGCTAATGTGCAGTGAAGTATCTCTGAATAACCCTTAAGCTACTTACTAATCGATTCACGCAGTAAGTTTCGGCAGAGCCACAAATCTATTCAAATAATGGAAATATTGTTTGATTAAATGATGAGTACTCCAGTGTACTACAGTCTTACTGAATATATTGGTTTATTATAGCGTGTGTGTTTTTTACTTCGAATTGGACTATTTGTTGAAATAACTACTACTCACTATTTCTACTGAAATAACTACTCAGGATGATGTCGTTGAGGATGGATGCAACTAACAGGGATACTCAGTAGAGACCATGTCGGGTGATACTATATCTACTGTAAAACAGCAATATGTGTTATCAATTGTAGAAAATGTAATTATGTAGTTATGACAAATGGGCTGACTAACAATATTGATCCACTCAACAACGCGGATACAACTGCAAGGTCAAGTTCATTGAGTTCATCCTTTTCTAAGTTTTTGATTTTTTTCAGAATTTTTAACCTCAGTGGGTTGTTTGTTTTGTGCTGTGCCAGATTCCAAAGTTGTACTGTTTGTTTCCAAAAATAACTACAGGGGGAAAAGGAAATTGATGCAGCCAAATGCTCTACATCAGATTTGTTTTCTCTTGTATTGGAGGCCCTCGCTTCAGGGGGGTCTGGCTGCGTTTCAATGAGAGAAACGGTCGTGGCAGATGTCACTCGAGACGGAGTTAAGTCTGGATTGAAATCAAGCGAACAGACAATTCTTAATCCAATATTAACACGATGGTGGCCCACACAGAGATGATGATTAGAATGGAGGATGTCCAGCACCACCCAAGGCATAAATGAAAATAGCACATATTTTTTCATAATGTTTTGCTATTCTCCTGTTTATAATGTGTATTTTAGCTGGTGAAAAACCTACAGCCATGTTTTGAAGTGACTTGCAAACTTTTCATTTAGCAGGTTAGCTTTTGGTTAGATGCCTGCAATAAGATCTGTGGTTAACATAATCTTGAGAGATTTTAACAAATTATCTTAATGTGTAAAATAGGTGAGTAAATACCCCACTCATGAAGGTTTTTTGGGTCTTAAAAAGACGGTTGCTAATGACTAAATGAGATTTAAAAACTTGATCACGCCTTCTAGTTTGCCTTTATAGTCTTGTGGTGTATACTTTGAGACACTACCATACTATTTAGTACCCCAGAAAATATTTAGTTGGTCCCAATACTTAGCATGTCAAATGCAATACGCCAAAAAATACCAGGTTGGCCTACAGCATCTAGTCGCATAGTGTGCCTTTCTGGCTACTCTGTCCCACAATCCTCTGCATATATGAGCAAGAAAGTCCCAGTTCATGGCTCAATGTTATGTAGAATGTCCCAGTTGATTCAAAACTACATTCAACAGTAGTTACTTTGAGTTTTACGGTTGGCGGGGAAAATATCAAAAGGGATAGATGGTAACCAAATGTACCCAAGTGGCCAATTTAAGATTCCGCCAAAACATGACTACTTAAACCTCTCCATTTTTGCTCTGCTTCACTTTATTATCTGTACGGGTTGTTCAGATATTGTGATATGGTTCATTAGAGAATTTTGGTTGCAACCCTGTGAAGTGTACTGTTTTAGTAAGGCAGTGTTCCATCTTCTTTTTATCATCATAATGACCAGTAACATATATACTGACACATACATCTGGAGAAATCTCACAAGTGTTATCTTTATTACCATAATACGGTTATTCCAATGGTTCTTGTAGAGATACATTGTTCGCCTTGGGCATATCCTTTCTGAGCTGGGGCCTGAGGCCTCGGGTTCAAAAGGATAAGTTACTCCTGTCTATAATGATCATGTAGAGATCTATTCCTAATGTGATTTTAATTCAGGCATTGTGGGGGCCAAATCATCTGTCCTCATCCTCTATAAATGAGCATTGAGTAATATCCCTCTGCTGTAGCTCAGCAAGAATACACTGTTAGGGGAAAACAAAATGAGCAAATTTTGCACTACAGTCTAACTTTACAGGTTACGAACAACCGATAGAACTGACTCCTGATGAAGAGATCCAGGGGAGAGGAAGTGTTACAGAATGAATCTCAGGAAACAAAGGATATCTGCACACTGCTGAGCTCCAAATTAATGGTGTATTTCTCTTTTCAAGGCAATAGTTCGATCTATAAGATCTTTGTCGGGTCTGTAATTGTTAACTTAAATTGACTTGTGCAGATCCCTCTCTCTGTTGCCATATGCTGCCTACCACAATAAGTCTGCGAAGTTCTGAAAATGTACTTTATAATTATGCAATTTTTGCAAATGAATTCCCTGGGGTGTCACGTTTGTTTTTCACCTTCGCTGTCTTTCCCAATCTCTCTTTTCCCCTTTCCCATGCAGCATTATAATTGGTCTAATAATGGTGTAAATGACAGCCTGTGGCTGAGGCGGTGTGCAAAGTCTATCCATACTAACGCAGCGCTTCAACCTGTCATAGATTTCCATTATTCATCTTTGGGAGAACAGATAGATCTCTGCAGGACCCCTCCTCAGAGATCACGTTTTACTTTGTTCACTGCCACAAGACCACTATACACAATTAGATTTAATATTTTTTATTTCAAGGAAAATATTAGAAATAAAATAATAGGTGGTGTGCATGGGGAATACATTTTTCTCATTGCGTTGTATTTATTTTTCAAACAAAATTTTAAGCAAGTTCACAGCATGAGAAAAATAAAGTCTGAATGTTTTTACTCCTCTCAGCTGTTTACGTCCCATTGGCTATTATTGGATCCAAACAAATCCACTGATGACCTTTAGAAGAATAGCACTGTACATTTATAATAACATGAGCATGCAAAATGGGATTATGCCAGAGAATTGACAAAATAACAAGCATCACCTCATATTTATTGTAGGCTGCTGAGAGAGAGAGGGAGAGAGACACTGTTGTGTGTGTGTGTGTGTGTGTGTGTGTGTGTGTGTGTGTGTGTGTGTGTGTGTGTGTGTGTGTGTGTGTGTGTGTGTGTGTGTGTGTGTGTGTTTATGTCTATCTTTGTGAAGGCCAATTTAAGTTGTAGTCCTTGAGATTGAGGACATCTTTGGAAAGTGAGGCCATTTTGGTCGATCCTCATTTCATTTCAAGGCCTGACATGGTTTTAAGGTTTAGGTAATAATTGGATTTAGGTTAGCATTATGGAAAGGGTCAGGCATTTTGTTGTGATGGCTAGGTACGAGTAAGGGATAAGGCAGTGCATCATGTCCAGGAGTGTCCTCACAAAGATAAAAGAATAGGGATGTGTGTGTGAGCATGAGTGTGTGTGTCCGTTCTTGTATGTTTTTTTTGTGAAAAACAAAAAGCAGCTTACATCTCTTGGTTGGCTCTGTTGGCTGCTTGCACAGTTCATCTACTTTGCCTGTCCATCTCCTCCTGAATCCTGTACCCAAAACATGAGCTGTCACCACACATGCACAAATACATGAACAAAATAATATCTGAAAAGAATATTTCAGAGAGACCTGCAACAATGGAATCAACAGCTTAAGGGAAATTGGTGGAAGGACAAATAAAAAGCTACTGCTTGCCTGTTGAAAGCATATCGGACAATGGAAAGATTAAACAATAAAACATATCTCAATGGCTCTCTACTACATTTTAACTTTGCTAACGCATGTGCAGTATGATTTGCTTCAAAACCATAACTTATCAAAAAACACTGTGGAAGGGTGGGATGGGCCTTTTCTGTATCAGCAGTGCAAAGATGTTGATACTTCTCCAACAAGGCTCAGTGGCAGAAAAGGAAAAAATACAAGACAAAGGCAGAAGAGTGAAACATGCCAGGAGGGCATTTTGGATACCATTTTGGATCAAAACAGACTTCAAATTACAAGGTGAAAAACAGAATAAAACTTTTGTTTTGCCATTGATGAGAAATATATCTTGCAGTGTGAACCATGAACCATGATATTACTTATAAGGGACATTTCAGGGGCGTGCGGTCAGGTGAGGCAGAGCCACACTTTTATTACGTCCTTTCTTTCCATGGAGTAGGTTGTGCATTTCACGTATGTGTAAAACCTATTTAGTCTTGCTCGTTGACATAAAACCACATGGAAAAAGAAGAGAGTGGAGGCAAACAGTATCTCTGCCTCAATGAAGAGGGTGTGTGAGAGCCAACGGGTTTATGCTAGTTCTGCATTTGCTCTTCTTTTACACTTTTAAAACTAAAATTAAAAGCACAGGGAGGGTGCAGGGGAAATGTGCTCTTGCTCTGAGACGCTAAACATTGGTGGAATGAATGTACCTTACCTATCTATGTGTGTGTAAAGAATGCTGATATGAAGAAAAAAACAGTACTCAATGTGCAAGCTGCCAATATAATGATGCTTTAAGCCACTCTATTGGGTTTATATATTTGTAAATCTGAATCTGAAAGAGTTAGTGCCTCATCAGCCACGAGCCTCATCGCACCTCACTGATACATTTGGGTATCTGCAGTGCCTTCCAGCCCACACAACTGTGAAATAAGACAGTTAGTTATGGGCTTCCTAGTTAGGAAAACTTTTGATTCAACATAATTCACATTTGGCACATTTGTGTCACATGCAGGCTAATTAATTACACCAGCCCTCATCCGAGTATCTCCACCCACGGCTTGAGAACTACACCTTTGCAAAAGTGCACCATATTTGTCTGTGTTAGGAGGAACCCAAAATACAAGTTATGTATCAAACTAAAACTAAGTCACCCCTAGAAATAAGACCTGTTTTATTTTTGGAGCATGGGTTGCTAAAGACGTAAGATGAAACTGACATACATACAAACACTGTAGCAAAATATATACCGTTTATCATCCTCCCAGTCCACTGATACATTTTGACAGAGCTGAACACACTCATCTCATGCAACACCATGGCGGACGATGTTGTCTCTAAACTCTTCTCTTCTCCACACCTCCTCCCCCCTCACTGACCTTCATTTCTGCTCTCCTCCCTTCAGGCACCAATCTTTCCCTCCTCTCCTCCCTCTAAACCTGATTTGCCTGTCACACCATTCCCCTCCTCCCCCACCCCCACATCTCTCCTCACCCCCACTCTTCCTTACTCAGTCCTTTTCCATCACTTTTTGTACTCTCAGTAACTGTACTGCCTTCTTCTGACTTCGACGTCTGATTCATTTCATACTCTGGGTCTTCCCTTACAAAGCTGTGGCTCATGGGCCCAGGCTGAGTATTGCACCAACACCTCTCCTACACATGTAGCTTCAATTGCACATGGTTGTCTGCATGATTACCGAGCGCAGATAGAGTATGACAAGAAGCCACAGTGACAGAACACATAGAGAGGGGGAGAGGCGGCAGAGTAGGGGAGAAATTAAAATGAGGATGGTTAGAAAATAAGGCAGAGAGATGGAGGATGGACCAAGAGAGACTGTTTGTCCTGAGGTTCTTGAATCAGATAAAATCAGCCATGTTTTTATTAAACAAATGATTATAATCCACAGGGTTTGACAGTTACAGATCCAATTGATGAGATCTGTCTCTGAAAATACGTGGATATGCACTCTTATTCTGAATATTACAGTCGTCAAATATCACTCTAACCAGTTTGTTGTATTTGCATTAACGTCTGTCTGATCAGAGAATATTGTTTGTCAATTACAGGCCATCAGTTTTTAGCACAACAGAAGACTGGCAGGGCACGTGTACTGTGCCGGACATAATTTGCTTCATGTTGTAAATATAGAAGAGCAAAAGTCATACATGATTTTCAATATTATTTACAGTGTTTGCTTGTTTCATTTGTCCCATTTGGTCCTCTGCAGCGCAGCAGTACCATGACCTGTACCGAGGGAAGCAATCAACTTAATACATTCTTATATAGTGTTTGACTGAAAATACAAATTCTGTAGACAAAGTATATTACCAGTTTTAAATACCAGAGAAGGTTGTGACTAAACAACTTCTGACTGAGAACTAGATTCATTCAGACCAATTTGGAATAGGATAGAAGCATATATTGTTTCAAGCTGTTACTAACATCATGCCATCGTTGATGATTTTAAAACAGCTTTTGACAGCAGAAATGTGGAAATTTCTCACAAATGTCATAATGTTGAGATGGAGCAATAAACTGAATTTACTCATACTGAAAATGTGTGAGAGCTATTTTCCAAAGGATACACATAGGTAGTGCGGTTCCATGCACTTAACATTGCCTGTGTTTCACCATTTAGCAATAGTCTGTCATTTAAAATGTAACGTACCAATATAATGGTATACTATTGGTTGGGGAATTTTGACAGAGCTATTACACAAAATAATCCAAGAGCAGGAGAGAAGTCTGAGAGTGGACGTTCCACGAGCACTCAAAAGTAGCTTAAGTGCAAGAAGAAGGGCTAAAGCTTGGAGCGCAGGAAATCTGTGCAAGCAACAATATATCTGCATGCAAGCATCCAGTTTTAGCAGACGCAGAGCAAATCCAAGAGCTATTTGAGTGTGTGGACAGGGTCTTGAGGGAAAGCAATCAATTAGCATGCTCTCAAATTAAAAGACCATGCTCTTGAAAAACCCCGTCTGAAAAACCCCGTCTGCTCACCAAGCAGACGGGGGAGGATGACGTCGAAGCCTACCTGGAAGTGTTTGAGAGAACGGCGAAAAGGGAGCGCTGGCCCGAAACAGAGTGGGCAGGGATCCTGAGCCCTTTTTTGACCGGAGACGCCCAAAAAGCCTGTAGGGACCTGTCCGCCGCCGACGCAGATGATTATGGGGCGCTGAAGGCGTCTGTACTAGCCCACTACGGCCACAACCTCCAGACCCGGGCACAGCGAGTCCACACCTGGACCTACGACGCGACCAAGCCCGTACGGCCGCAGATCGCCGCCCTGATGCGCTTGACCCGCAGTTGGCTAACTACGGGAGAGGGACCCCCCGCCCTGGACCGGGTCGTGATCGACCGATGCATCAGGGGGCTCCCCGGAGAGGCCAAGCTCCATGCCTCCCGCAGCAGCCCAAAGACGGTGGATGCCCTTGTGGAGGCGGTGGAAAACCACCAGGTCACCGTGGAGCTGGTGCGGAGTAGCCCGCGGGAGGACCTCCGTCCCCGCCGACCCCTCGGAGACCCGGGCCGCCGGAAGTGCTTTGCCTGTGGCCAGGAGGGCCATCTGGCACGGAACTGCCCCGGAATGGACGCGGCGATGCCGACGGCGGGCTCCTCCGAATCCCCGACGCCGACCGGCAGTTACCTGACAACGTGCTGGGCCCATGAGGGCGCCCGGGCCCCGAAACTCCCGGTCAAGGTGGGGGAGCAGGACGCGGAGGCCCTACTGGACTCGGGGAGTGCGGTCACCCTCCTACGGCCCGGACTGGCCAGGGGGCCCCGGGGACCACCTATCCCAGTCGCCTGTGTCCATGGAGACTCCCGAAGTTATCCCACCACCCAGGTTAAGGTGACGACCACCCGGGGTGGTCATGGCGGGGGTGGTGGACAATCTGCCAATGCCGGTGTTGATCGGTAGGGACTGCCCCATCTTCTGGCGGCTGTGGGCCCACAAGGTGACGGACGACGGGAGGAGCCACCCCGCCCGACCCCGGGGTACCCGACCAGCCCGACCGGTACCTGCCTGCGCGGCCCCCTCCGGCCCGGCCAGCTCCTCCGAAAGGGAGGTGGAGGAAGAAGGACGGAGCCCAGCGGAGACCACCGGGGGCGGGGCCCCACCGGGGACGCAGTCATCAACGGGGGAGGGGTTCTCCGAATTCCCCCTGGCGGAGGGGGGAGCGGCCGCCAGCCCGGGGAGGTTCGGGACCGCCCAGCTCGAGGACCCCAACCTGGAGCAAGCCCGGAGGGGTGTGACGGTGGTCGACGGGGACCCAGAGGTTACGTCCCAAAAGTCTTGTATCTAGCCCACTCCCACCTGATGGAGGCCCACCTTGGCGTCGAGAAGACATATGAACGGGTCCTGGGTCACTTCTACTGGCCGGGGGTGAAGAGGGCGGTCCAGGACTACTGCCGGGCCTGCCAGAAGACGGCTCCGAAGGTACACTATCAAAACCCGGAAAGGCGCACGGGAACGCCGACGCCCTGTCCAGGAGAGAGGAGTGCTGGTGGGTCGACGCTCCCAGCCACAGCTTGGAGCTGGTGGAGGGGGTGTGTGGCAGACCAGGGAGGAAGACGGAGCACAGGGGGAGGAGCCCCAGGCTCCGGTTGGGGGAGGTGATCAACGACAGGTACTTCCCAGTGCAGGTACTACAGCCAATAGGAAACTGGCATTGGACGCACCTGCCAGCAATCCCCAATTAGGGAGGTATATCTGCAGCTGGGAAGCCGGGAGAAGGGAGAGTGCGACCGGAGGCGACAAGAGGACACAGAACCCCCAGGAGAGGAGCCGCATCGGAAGGGAGGTAAAACGAATACTCACCTCTCGGCTCTACTCTGCTTGTATGAAGGAGGACTCTGCCCCACTACGGAGTAAGCCGACGGACCCCGGACGGGAAGAGCTTTAAGTTGGATTTATCCCATCCCCCGCTTCCCCACGTTTTGACATTAAATTACTCTTTTTGTTAAACTCATACCTATCGTGTTGTCTCCTATTTTACTCCTGAACCTTGCCATCTCATCCCTGGTTACCACAATTTGTAAGTGAGTTTCTATATATATATATATTTGAACTTGCTCAGCAGGTTGGAAAAAGCTTAACATTCAGATCACATGTGAATGCTTATTTCATCCAAACTATTCCCAAGATAGATAAATAGTATATCAATAGAGAGACCAAAGGTGATGGATTATGCCATTATCTACAAACAGGTTTCTGCCCCAAAATGTGTCATATTCCTGACCTTGGCTGCTGAGATGAATCGTACCCTGAACTCCTTATGTCACCAAACGATTCTGCTCCATCTTCCTACTGTCCTGTTACAACCATAAAATACCTCACAGGAATCCTAATCCCTGTAGCGTAAGATTTTAATTCCAGTTGAATAAATAAGTATGTAGTACTCAATGCAGTACTGCATATTGCACTGAAGCCCAATGGGATCAAGATAATGGATTTGTTATTAGATGAAACAAAATTGCTGTGCAGAAAATGAAACTCCAAACTCCTAAAAGACTTCATGATTTAATAAGTTCCTGTTGAATAAACTTTGTTTCTACTCACATTGAATCCATCCTGTATGGGAGAGATAACTTTATGTACATGTAAAAAAAAGAAAAAAAAGAAGATGTAATGCAAAAAAATAGAAGAGCCTTAATGCTTCATACTCATCACACACCCCAGAACAATAAAGGAGTGTTGTGTAGCTTGTCCTTTTACACAGCAGCCTCTTTTCATCCAGGGCAGCTCTTAAGTTCCCCTTTACAGGGCTAGTCAGGATTAAACTGCTGCAGGGATGTGATCATGTTCAGACAGAAAGAGAGCGGATAAGGATGCACAAGGACAGTTGTTTTAAAAGGCTCAATTTGGAGTTATTGATTTGTTCCCCCGGTCGAAGGTGTTAGTGCTCATTTGCATGACCTTCTGTTATTAATATTAACATCCAAGCAGGGCGTTCCCATTATTAACTAGCAGATTCCAATGTTTTTTAAATACTGGTTAAACAATTAGCCGGGCTTGCTGTTAATTAACGCCACTTCTCCTCTCAGATAGGCAAAGTGTAATGCTGGAAATGAATGACGTAATTCTGCTGCTACAACAGTTCAGTGACATCAGAACATGTTAATGTAACATTGGCCGTTATATAATGGCAAGAAAAGATTGACTTTCTGCCTTCCTTTTACCTCTCAACATTATCTAATTCCTTGACCTTTCTTCCCCTCTCGTACTTATTCTTCACGCACCGTCTGTTGATCTTTCTCAGCTTGCCATCACTACAGCGTAGTGAGGAGAAAAGGTGGTGTCGTTGTAATAAATTATAGCATTGGGCATTTCATGGAGGCATTAGTGTAAAATGCCTTGCAGTACCGGACAAAATGCATATTTCTGGCACGGTTGTCTCCAGTGGAAAATAGCCTGCAAACCCTTTGGTGCCACATTCTCTCCATGCAGCTACATTTGTCATGCACCGTGCAGCAGGTAATGTGGTCTTTAAGGCCTTAATGTGGGCGTTTATATGTATATGTCGAGTCAACTGTGGTGGATTTTAGCTCAAATGTGGGTGGGAAACAATCAAGTCAAATTTCACACATGGTGAAAGTGGTGCTCAAAACAAGAATGGACCCAATTCATCCACAATCACAGATTTAAAGGATTGGTTCACAATTTCTCAAGAGTGTCTCAAAGCAATTATCAGATGCTCATTGAAACAAATGGGGCGTTGACTTTCTGAATGTGACAAATCAAGTGGGTATCTTCGAAAGTTACAGTCTTGATAGTGAACGTAGCAGTTTAATAATACGTGTTAGTGCCTCTCCATGTCACGCCTCAGAGACTGCGGGTTTGGACCCAAAAGCATGACAAAGCAGATAAAGATAAAAGTTTGTCTCCACTTGTAGTTAAAAACACAAACAGTGGTCAGGCAGGCAAACAACAATAGGCAAACTTACCAAGGCAGAAGTCCAGAGCACAGGCAGAATACCATGCAGCCGGGCAGCAGGCAGAGGAAAAGGCTGGAACACCTAATGAGGAATACATAAGACCATAATAGATGGAAATGGGAATAGAGGGAACAGGCGTTATTGCAGGTCAGGGGGAAGTGGCAGGGTCCGAAAAGACATTAAAGTTAGTATGCCGTTAAATGAACAGGCTGGGAGAGAAAAATGGTAAAACTCAGGCTGATACGGTGATGCTGCACAGCTCGGCAAGGAAACACTGGAAACGGGGAATGTTGTACTAAAAGGACTGTAACATTGGGAGACACCTACTTGATGACTTCTTATCACTTTCATTGAAAGCAGATTAGGGAGGGATCTTTAAGTGGCTGGGTTAGACGATAAAAGCAAGCAAAAGCTTGAGAGAGAGAGAGAGAGAGAGAGAGAGAGAGAGAGAGAGAGAAATAAGCACTGCTTGAGCTGGTAACTCTTAAATAGAGTTAACTTTTAAATAGCTGTTTCCAAACATATTGTTTCATATCATGCATTCATGTAATATTGTTTCATGATATTTTGCAACATGTTTAAGTAGATGTTGTGAACAGTAGTCTTACATGTAAATTCTGTTTTATATTGTCTGTTGCCGTTAGCATGTTTAGGATCACAGAGGTCCATACACCCATACGGCAGTGCATCAGTCTTGTCATCTCAAAATAATTGCTGTGTGTCTCGGCAAGACGTAGTCAATGGCAGTATACAACAAAGGGTGTTTTAAGAAAGTGTGACTCACCGCAACCTCAAGAGGTCCTCGAGCAAGCAGCCATGACTAGCACACAAAATGTTATGCAGTTTACAGCCGCAGAATGCAAGATTAGCTGTGGACAGACACAGAGGTGCACACTCACTCAGTCACACATCTCATACTGTAATGTAATGTAATCACCAAAGACTCCTTGGTGGAAAAAGAACAAAAAATGACTCACCATGAGGTCCATCAGGTAGATTTAGTGTTATTATCATACACAGGAGATGGACACGATGCTTTAAATACACTAATGAACACCATTCCATTGTTCCCACCTTTCTGTCTGTCATGTGCAACATCTGAGGAGCTCCATACACTATGGCTGTCATTTGGGTTTCCTGCATTTGAGACTCTGTTTCTCCGAGCCTCTGTCCTTGTCTCCTCTCTGTCTGATCTTCGCCTGCTCGTTCCCTTTCTCACATTGTTCCACCGGATGTCTACTTTGAAATGTCAACTTCTCCTCCCTTTCAGATTGTCAATGAAACTCTGAGAAGAGGATATAGAGCAGGTCGGTGGCTTCATCTTCCCTTCCCCTCTCATCTCTGTTTTACATAAATATTCGTCGGTCTATCTTTGTCTCTATCTGTTTCTATCTTGCTATTTTTATCCTGGTCTTTCTTCCTGTCTATTCCTTTGGACTCCCCCATTGCTTTTCTGTCCTTTACTTTGTCTTTCGCTTTCCTCGCACAGCTCTTAGCTGCACTAACGAAAGGATGACTGATGTTGCTGTTGGCTGGGAGATGGAGCCTGTCATTTATTTTCCGTTTTTCTGCGGGGCTACCCTCAGGCCACATTCACTTAGACCACAGACGTCACCATGAGTGCTTTTTGTCCATGCTGAACTAGCACACATGGGCACAGTACTGCATCCATGCATATGCACGAATGGACTACATTACTATTATATGTTCAATCATCCCGAAAGCAGTTAAAAACCAGTATGTGTCATATGTTTAGAGACCGTGGGGATTTTTAATAGCGGCAATGTGAAGCACCGCTACAAGACAAAGCACACATCTTTTAAACAAACGTATCCACTCACATCCGAAATGAAGGCACAGACAAAATATACCTAAGAGCCCATTATGATCAGAATTCTAACAATAACATTTTGAACTGTCCGACAATGATTTTAACGGAGAGGGGAATAGAGCTGAAACAATTGGTTTCCATAACCATGGATATAGTCCCTGCAGACAATTTTCTCTTTTTAGAAGATAAAAAGGCTTTTTTGGGTGACATCACTTAACACCTGAATTTAAAGCTGCAGGACAATTCAGTTCAGTTCATTATTTTATGATGTAATCCAGTCCTTATTTTACTTGAAATGAGAGATCATTCATTTATTATTACAATAAGAATTATGTATCACTCATCCAGTTAATGTTGAAAACTGACGATAAATATCGTTAAGATTATTTTCAATTTTAACTTTCTAAATTTGAAACAACAGTCAGTTGTTGACCACTTACAGATGTTAAAACAACTGTTAGGCTACTTCCTCATTCATGGGACTAAATCATGGCGCAAGGTAGACATTATTGAGAGGTTCGGGACCTTTGCATGAGGAAATCCCCTCGAACAAGACCTCATTGAATATTTATTGAACACCCCTGGACTACAGACATACTGCTCCCGTCCAGCTGTTGCCTCTGACAGACTGATGTTTCATGGAGAGGGAGTCAAAACAATACCCTCTAATTGAATCCCCTGTGCTGCTCTCTGTTGAAGGGCATGTGATCCTTCGGTGCATTTGCTTATCTGCCTTCCTTCGACATGTCTCTTTACCTGGCCCTCTGTCTTTTCCGACCCCCTTTCTCCAAGGGGTTGCTTTTGTCAGCGTTCATTATTTGCATGTGTGACTGGTATGGCACACGTGTGTGAGTTCAGGCATCTCTGCTGCGTAAAAATGTTTAAATATTTGTGTCCATTTCGTTGCCTGTGGTCAAATGTGTGCCAACAATGGACACATTTTTTTATACGTGTACACATTTGTGTCTTGTGTGTGTGTGTGTTCTGAGCACTGAATGACACCTCAGCCAGTCGGTCTCCTCCATGCCTCATCGCTCTCCTTTGTTTTCCTGTTCGTCTGACTGACATGTCGTCCTCAAAAGATGTTTGCATCGCCTCGGAACTCTAGATTGGACACGCTTGCTCAATCGCAGCCTGGGCTCTGTTTGAAGAGAGACAGGCAGTTTGGTTTTGGTTTATTTATAGTCTTCCTCACTTGTTCACACTGAGGAGACTATGTTTTGATAAGACATCTCACACAGGGAGATCAGGACCTCAGTAGTTACATATTACCTGGTATATTTGTTTTAATGTTCTCAGATTGGTGAGGGGAGTCAAACCGGGTCTGGAAATTTTCCCCATTATAGGGAGATTTGATGGAGCTTAATGTTTGTTGTCAATGTTTGTTCTAGAACAAAATCACAAGTACTTTGAACTAACACATAAGCAGGCCGGTAAGGACCTCTTGTTCATCAGCATCCCTCACTTCACTTCAAAATGTAAAATAATCCAGGTCATAGTCCCAGGATGCTACACTGAGCTTGACGAAAGGGCTTGAATGTTGACTCAAACAGATATTCCCAGGGAATGAATTCCATGTCAATATTTTTTGGGGGGGTTTTCAGCCACTCTATCAGCATCTTTCTTGAGATGGCAATCTCTAGAGATTTAGTGAGAAAGTATTGGATGGATTGCAATGACTTATTGTACAGACATTCATAGTACCCAGGGGAAGATACTATTGACTGTGGCGATCCCCTGACTATTCCACTATTGGATGGATTGCAGTGAAAGTCAGTAAACATATTCATTTCCTCATCAGAATGAATTACATTCACTTTGGCCTTCACTTAACTTTTCTCTAGGTCAGCATTTTGATTCTTCCAATACTTTTGTTCATAAATAAATACTTGCAAAACCAATGACATTCCCATCCGCCTCAACTGTACTTTATGCTGAGTGCAAAAAGTACCATTCTAACACAAAACATTAAGATGGTGAACATGGTCAGCATTACACATGCGTAACATCTGTATGTTCGCCTGTTGATGTTTTTAACTCAAAGCACCAATGTCCAAGTGCAATGTCTCAGAGCTGCTGGTATGGGCGTAGACTCTGAAATAAACACTATGATCATTCAAAGTCACATCATGTCAATGTTAAAAAAACGTCATGCGGTGAAGGCATCTTCAGGCTTTGACTACTCTTCTCTTCTCACAAACACTTCAAACAGTTTTTATTTTATAGCGATAAGGTGGGTGGTAAAGTATGCATTTACATAACCCAAAACAATAAATGAAGCATGCCGTTTTTCCTGTACATTTCAATGAAACTCTAAAAGAACACTGTAAATAATGTCTGATCATTTTGAAGCACGTGGGTGGGAGCAAGAGTGGAGTGAGGGATGTGGACAGGTGAAAAAGAGCAGTAACCCACCCGCCTGTGAGGAAAATCCTCTGCTCATATCTCTAAGTGATGACTGTGACCGGCACACACACTCATCTAGAGGTCTGCGATAAGGTAATCCATTTACTGGGGGGGGGGGGGGGGGGGCTCCTGCTATCGTGCTGAATGATGGAAACCAGGATGGAAACCAGCTTTCATCTTTCAACTCTCTCCACCTGTATAGGCATAACTGTCTCTCTTTCAAACACAAACACAGTTTATCATTCTAGAGGATTAATCAGTTTATGAGTATATGTAGGTGGTGAGAAGAAAAGTCAACCCCGCAAAGATAAGCATTTGAATATTTTTGCTTCAGCCAGTAGGCAGGTGTAATGTAATTCAATCACAGTTCTAATTTAATTCTGTACATGGTTCTCTGAAAGGTTGCACATTATTCAAGGGCATTTTGAAGTAGAGAACCATTTACACACACACATACACTCAAATACAAACACACACAGAACACACAGACACACACCATGACAGATGGACTAAATGATTAAATTCAAAGATTTCCAACAATAGACTAAATGTCAGAGGCCCCTCTTCTGTGACAGGTGTGTGTGTGTGTGTGTGTGTGTGTGTGTGTGTGTGTGTGTGTGTGTGTGTGTGTGTGTGTGTGTGTGTGTGTGTGTGTGTGTGTGTGTGTGTGTGTGTGTGTGGGTGTGTGTGTGTGTGTGTGTGTGTGTGTAAATTGAGTGCATCATAATTCAGTGAATCATCATTTTACATGTTACTATTTTTTCTATGTTTTGGCCATGGAAGCCGATTGACTGTTCCAGTCAGAGGACCTTATTCTAAAAAAACCTAGAACAGACGGCCTGCGGGTTAATCTCTTGGAAATTCTTGAAGCGATCTGGTTTTATCACTCTATGTGAATACGTGATTGGAAAAACCCACATCCACAAATATAAAGCAATAGTTGAAAGGGCCGCTTGAACATTGACTGACAACACTGACGGCAAACAGAACGGTAAGGATACTCAGGACGTTCTAAATTAGATCATAATTACTTCAACCACCATGGCAGCTGGCATGTTGGAAATGGATGATTCATCAGACCACATTATTGTTTTTCATTGCTCATAGGTTCAGGTTTGCGTCCCAGACCCTGGGGGGAATGACTGAAACATTCACTTTAAAGTTGCAACAAGATAGAAGCCATCATGACACCTTCAAACAAAGTGTTCAACCCCTCAGGTTTTCTGCTGGACATTTAGAATTAGTGCTCCGTACTGACAATATTGGTCCTCCAAGCCTGTAGGGAGAAATAAATCGGGACCTTATTCTGAAAAACACAGAGCAGGCAGTCGGCAGCTTGATGGTAATTCTTAGGAAATCCAGATATTGAATCAGGTTTCATCACTGGGTGAATACTTGATTAGGAAAATCCACATCTGCAATCAGAAACCAATGGTTGAAAACATTACAAGCATTCTCAGAATGCACTTAAATTGGTTAATAATAATATACTTTAATTAAATATGCCCCAATTGCCAAGGTCATGTCCCTTACATTGGTTATTTATTAACACTGTCAAGGCTACTAACAAACTTCATCCAGCTGGGCTATGTGCCAATAAACAAGCGATGGTCTTTCTCTTAAAAAAAATCTTTGTACATGTCACATTATTTTAAAACTAATGCGAAAAAGAACAGCTCAATATTCATGACTGTAGCCACGAGGTTATGTCCCGGAGGCATCAGGGGAGAAACATTAGGTTTGCGGTTGAACAGTTCAGAGAGACTGTGACATTTCAACATTACATGTCGGATGCATCTTTAGCCATTAATCCCACTCTGCAGCGCGGAGCCTGATCTACTAATGGGCCAGTCCAGCCATGTAAACATCATAATTGGAGTGATGCCTGCCTCTGATTATCGGCCATAATAGTCAACAGACTAATATGTTTGGAGACCAGATGAGGAATGTCTCTGGACAGTGTCTGAAGCTGCTACTAAAGTCTAGCATGAGGGCAATGAGCGAGGGAGGACGGATGGAGCGAGGGAGGAAGTGTGGAGAGGACTTGAGGAGGGAGAAGACGAATCCCAAAGATTTCACATCACTCGTTTGCTTATGCAATACACGCCAGCCTGTACCAACCCTTCATGTCATGTAAGCCATGAGGCGGACACAAACTACACAAACATACAGTATACACACTTATAGGTCACGTGATATTAGGTATGGAGAGACATATAGAAGACATGCGGTGCAGAACAGCTAATGTGACAGGGCTGACAGATTGGAAATGGCCTGTAGGAGTTGCAAGAGATGATGTGCAGAAACAGAGTTATTGACTAAGACTATGATGCAAGATAATGTGGACTAAATATTAGCAAGGTTGTTTCCCATGCTAAATCATTAACAACAGCATAAATAAGGGTGTGAGATTGACAGGTATGCAGGTATGAGGCCAGATAGGAAATACTACATGATTTAGATGTGTTGTGTTTTTATCAGGGATATCCATCAAATTGCAAAGTCCGGGATGTTATACGTTGAAATACTTGCCGAATAAGTAAGATGCCACTTTTCATAGCGTATTTCATGGCCTACATGTTGACTGACAGTTGTTTTTAAACCTTCATTTATCCCAGTCAATGCAGCACATTTGACCTTTTCCAGCAACCAGTCCTGCACAGATACCCGCTGATTGTACAGAGATATTACAGGACCAGAGCCCCAGAGCTTAACGTGAAGCATCATTCTGTCAGAGCTGCATGGCATCTACCCTCCTATGTCACATCCGCCAGCAGTAAATAGAGTGGATAATGAGAAGTTAATCTCCAGGGACAGTGTTAGGTCTCGTCTGCGTTGACAGTTTCCACCAGTCTGTGCTGTTATGTGGAGCAACAGAATATGTTATGGAGTCTTATGGAATAATTTTGTTTTATTTTTAGTTGAGGCTGTTTTGAGTTCTGTTTCCTATGCAAATGTGTGTATGTAAATGACAATAAATCAAAAAATGCTGCCATGCCAGTTGTCATTCCCTAAATTAACTTGGCAACAAACGTTTTCTTGTGTTTTGATGCCAACATACTTTAGAGTAGCAAACAAATTATAAAATAATTCACTGGACAATTTAAAAACAAATAGGATTATGCTGTATTGAAAGTTCATATGGCGTATACATTTTTATACATTTGTACATTATATTCATCAAGTAGTACAAATATAGGCATTAAAACAAACACGTTCATGGGAGACTTTGGAAATTCTTTCAGAGGGTACAACTCTCACGTATGTGTGCTAAAAATGGAGATGAAGCCAGGATACGTTAAGTTTAGCACAAAGACTGGAAGTAAGTTTAAACCATAGCAAAACATAAATTATAAACTGTGATTCCACACACAGAATCCAGGATACATTTACACATATTTCCCAAAATATTGAACTATTCCTTTAAGAAAAGAATATGTGCATGAGACAAAATCAAACACCCTTCAATATGTATGATGCAGAAAGGAGGAGGACAACTTCAGTCCACTTGTATTTGCACTATACCATACAGTTCATCTGTGTCTGATATTTGACTATCTCCAAAGGGCAAATAAGTCTTGGCCTTAGAGGAATGAAGGATGGGGGAATGTATTTCACAGATTTTAAATGGAAATTATGTTTCCATCTGGTGACTGGGGAGGCCTGAAGGACACCAAACATCACTCGGGTGTTTTCAAAACCATATTTGAACTGTTTTGTGCACATGTGGGGATATTATCAGCTCAGAGCATACCGTCATCAAATTAGTTTGAAGTTATTTTTCTATTATGTAGAACAATCAGAGACATCACAACTTGCACCTACGTTGAAGATGTAAATGTTTCAAGTGGAAAAATAGATGATTTAACATTTTTTTTTCATTTCTCGTGGGTTTAGGTTTGCATCCCTCACCTCCATGGATAGATTTCTGAGGGAGCCAACCAGACACAGATCAGAGGGCCTGGGGGTCAAGGTGCCCCTACAAGAAGGGTCTCTGTGTGAAGTGACTGCTATTAAGATTCCTCATTGCACAGTGAAATGTCAAAAGGTCCTTCTGGCCTAAACATTCACTTTGAAGTTGTCACAAGAAATAAGCCATCATGACACCTTCAAATGGAGTGTTTATCCCCTCAGGTTTTCTGTTGGACATTTAGGGCTCCGTACTGGCATCATGCAATATTGGTCCTCTCAGCCTGCAGGGAGAAATCAAGAACCCGTCCTTTCATAATCCATGCTCACATGGAAAATATGCATGTTTCTATAGGACGAATATTCCAAAAGCTAGTGGTAGGTAGTGTGATCATTTGTGTGTCTCTATGGGAACTCCGCGGGGGCTAAAAGAGATGGTGGAAAAGCGCACGTCTACGAGAACAGCGAGACGTGAATAAAGCATGGCACGACTCTGAGTATTGATGGAGTCTATGCAGGAGGGCAAACTTTGCATTTGCTGACTTTGGGGCATTCAACTGAGAGACGCATCTGTTTGTATGAACACCCTCGGAAATGCAAGTGTTTTATTATAGAGGTGTTTACTACTCATAATTGGAGGATGCCCAGGATTAGTTTGGCACTCTCCCCTGCGCACTAGTTAGATAAATTGAGAACATTCCCACAGTACATTTTGAGGTATACTTCGGTGGAAGAAATGAACCTGATAATTATCTTTTATTATTCTTTGCTCTCTTTGAACAATAAGGATGTTTTTTTCTTCTTCAAGAAACCTTATAAAGTATTTGACTTCTGTTTCTTGCCTCATATTGCTTCAGCTCTCATATAAATGTGGTCAGACCTCCTTTGAAGTTGACACGTACCCCTAATTGAAATTATAACTTTGAAGTCAAATTTGGTGTTTCTGCTTAGTTACATATAAACGGTTTCATCATTTAGTTACATTTTAGTACAAATCCATTCTTCTCCTCTGGATAGTGTGTCCAAAATTAACATGGGACCAATACTAATCTGCAGCTATTGATATATCCAATCATCAACTGCTTAAATGTTTTCAAACAGAAATTTTCCTAAAATACATCCAAATAATTCAATATGATGCATGACAAAATTGTAAACATTGCCCATATTTGTTTATTTCAATTAATGCCAGAGCAAATAAAGCCATCTGCCTCATTTTCTAGTTGTGGTTACTGCCACGTTTTAATGACCTCAAAGGACCGATAGCTTACATGGTGAAAAAAATAATTATCCTCCCTTTTCTTGTCATCCAAGGAATTTAAGGATAAACTCTTTAGCAAAGAGGAATATAGTCCGGGCGTGGAACAAAAACTACAAAAGCAAGCAAATCTCTAGTATTATAATCCTTGTGTATGGCAGTGGTTTTTGAAGTTAAATCATTGCTACAATGAAATCCTCCTCCTGTCTGTCTTGGGGAAGAAAAATCTATAAAACCGCATGCTTAGTATGAGGAGCTGAGCGGTGTCAACCAATTCCAAGCTTCCATCATCACACACAAACACACAACCCAAAACAGGACAACACTCAGGGGCAGAGCCCACCGACTCCCATAAAAACTGCCAAGGCTTCTACAGCTGCAGGCGAACCAGCAGCGGAATGCACCCCCCTCCTCCCCCCACCCCCCTCCATGACGATGATGATGATGTGTGTGTGTGTGTGTGTGTGTGAGAGAGAGAGAGAGAAAGACAGAATTAAAAAAAACAGAGACATAGGAAGGGCAAGGATTAAACAAAAGAGTATCACAGAGAAAGTGATATGGAGAGAGAGAGAGAGAGAGAGAGAGAGAGCGAGACAGTGCGTGAGGAAGTGTGTGTTATGTAAACCCCAGGTGGTGCTTGTTGTCCTGGATAGAAGTATCACCAGGGGGACAACTGCTCCAGCTTTGCCGGTCCCTCCACACCTCTCTCTTCCCTTCTCTCGCCTCTCTTTATCCACAAACATACACACCAGCAGCAGTCGGGAAGAAGGGAAATAAGTAAAAGAGGGCGGAGGGAGGAGAATAAATGAAATTATTGAGGAGAAAGTGGGGAATGCAGGGAAGGCAGGAATGGAAAGACCATCGAGAGGAAATGCATTTAGGATGTATAGAGATGACAGAGAGGGGAAAAGGAAGTGAAATCCATTAAAAAGCCATATCAGAAATGTCCGTGTGTAGTTTGGAAAAGCACAAACACTCACACCTTCAGCTGGTTGTTATGCAGTCATGTGGGAAGCTCGGGAGGGCATGATCTATTCCCCATTGTGCTGTGTTTTGTATTTTATCTGTTTACTGGTGGTTACTGTGTACCAGTAAGACTGCGCAATAAGCACAATCATGGGGAAAGCCTTTTTGGATACATACTGCATAGATCACACACATTTCCACACCCACACAAACACAGCTCCCGAAGGGGCTGTTGTCGATAACAGCCTGTACTCTACACCTGATGCGTCTGTGGGGATCGTTGTCTCCATGCTGAAACAGCAGGAAAGAACATCAGCAGAGGAGTTTTGTGCTCCCTGTCCAAACGCTGACTTAGGATGGGCTTCACTGTTCCAAATCTTGACCTCTACGACTGCTGTGGAAATCCCAACTCTGACCTCAGATCAGCACTTAAGACCTAGCAGCTGTGGGAATGGAAAACAGACAGCAGGGGTCCAGATATGGGACAACACTGCCCCCTAACGGTTGAGTTGGGGAAGTGTATCCGGTAGATGACGTAAGCCAGGCTGGGTCAGTGTGTGTGACGATACAAGATGTAAACAGGTTTGAGGTTTAACTGTAAGCACACACAAGGGTTCCTCGTTTCATTCTTTGTATTTGAGGTTTCAATCCATGAAACAGCAGTACATCCAATGTGACATAATTTAAGGGTCAGTCCAGCCCAAATTAGATAACAAATAGCTTGAACTGACCCATTTATAGTAGAAATGTGGGGCTTACTCTGGACATACATTATGAATTGCTTAGGCAGAAGAAAACACCTATTATGGGGCCTTCGGAGAACAGTTATACATTCCTTAATATGGTAGCTTCAGAAAGAGCAGTTTGAAAATAAATATAGATAAATATATGTGTAAATATAGATGTATAGTTTGAAAGAGCACGTAGGACATTTTAAGGGTGTATTTGATTTGCAAAGCAAATAGCTTTCCAATTTACCAACTCAATTTAAAGCTATTGATGCTGAAGCAATAACATTTGGTCATTGCACGTGGGAGGGAGAGATGTTACCACAGCGCCCGAAGGCAGCTCCGCTCGAGGCGGATCCCGCTCACTAACAACCCCCAGGTGGCAGAGAGCAGTGGAGCTGCAGCAAGATGTATCCAACCAGGGCTGCTCAGGAAACTCTGGGGCCTAATGCAGACATACGTAAGATACTGCTGACCTCATTGCCATGTGGAACTCACAGTGTGTCACAGCCGCCATGCAACTCACGAGCGTTTTTACTTCGACAGGTAAGTGAGGACTGAAAACAAAGCAACAGAACTTGGAGACAGCAACTAATATCGCAGGGATGGCAGCTGTTGTAGCGTATCCGGGATAGTTTTATGTATCTGTATAGTAAATTTACCACAAAAAAAGAAGAAAAAAATCAGAAAAGAGATAAATGTACACGTGAAGAATTGCAATGTTTTATGCAGCAGATTAACTGTACAGTCAGTAAAATATGATTATATTTTATTATTCACATCCTCTCTCTCTCCTTTTTGAGACCAAATCCATTTTCTCTCTCCCCCCTTTTCATTTGAGGCAGCTGCCAGGTAGGGGACCACATCCGTAAGAGTTAACAAATTACATATTTGCCCTTTGAGGACCCATCTGCTTTGTGTAGAAATAACATTTTCCACACTCGTTCTCGCTGCTTGGCATTTCGGGTTCAGGGAACCACAGCAATCAGAGCTGGATTGATAATATGATTGAATGCCTGAGGTGAACTAAAGAACAGAGGGATAAAAGAATATCAGAAATATGGAAAGGGACTTTATTATCATCAGACTTTACTTGAACTGTTGACCGTAATCGGAGCAATGCTGCGGCCTGTATGCCGGGTAATCAGACAAGTGATTCTGCATACTGAACGGACTCGCACACCACACTCTGAAATGAAGAAAACAACTCCCAAAATATATGAGGTTTTCTTTAAGAAACCAAATGGCCGAGCACACTCGGATTTAATGTTGTCCTCCTGCTTTACTTGGTTTTAGTTTTAAATGTGATGCTGAAAATTAGATTCAGTAGTCTGATTTGTTGATAGTGTCCCGAATGTTGAGTCATGTCCCATGTCAGTTCACAATTTGTCCATCAAGGTCTGGAACGTTTTATGTTTTCTCACTTCATCACTTCATCTCTCCCTCATGCCTGAGCGAGACTGAACACCATGGCACAAATTAAAGGGTCGGTTCACCCAAATCCCCTTCATCGCTTCATTTGTCACATTTTCTATTTACAAAATTGTTACAATGAGCTTAATTTAAGTATTGCCTTTTTGGAGTTGGGATGGAATAATTGGCATGCAGCTAGAAATAAAG